>CM056958.1:3357572-3593035 GCA_029856935.1 Cyclocarya paliurus | reverse complement strand
AGCAAACAATGGCAGTGCTTCTGCCTGTGGATTTTCCATGCTTCGATTTATTAATCAGAAGAATTAGTTTATCTCATTCTGTTTTTTTGTTCCCTTTTCCCCATTGTTAATGGATGGCACTTCTTGAACTCCTTGGATATATCACATTAATTACTATTATTTCCATTGTGCATATATATTGGACAGAGACGTTGATGCATTTTTTAGCATTGTGCTTTGAATCTTGGTTATCTTGTTTTGTTTTATGTTGTCTTTGCTTTATTTTCTTTGACATTCTTTGGCACATGACAACAAAAGGATGAGAGGTTTTCAATGCCTTAATAGTGTGGATCAATTCATTGTTTCTAAACCTTTTGAGCAATGCATTAGTATAATTATGTGCCAGATCATGACCGACTGTCTATTGATATTTTGATTAAGGGCAAAGGTTTCCGCGACATGCATACAAATATAAGTAGAATCAAGGCCCATGGGATCAGTCGGGATACGCGTAAGCTGGCCTGAACGTCTACAGTTATAAAAAAAAAAACAAATATAAGGAGAAAATGAATACTTTCCCCGGAGCATTGTACAAGGTTTCAAGGAATACTGTTCCTGTTTTAAGTGATCAAGATGTATACTCTTCTTGTTACAATGTATTTCTGAATGAATGCCCCCATTAGGGGAGGTGACTCAATGGTTTTTGGGTAACTTTTAAGTCCCAAGTTGTCTGGTATGTATATACTAGGTCTCAGGTTCGGATCTAAGTAAAAATTTACCTTAGATTGTTAATATTAGTCACTTAAAGATTAATTGAATTCTTTGGTAGAGCTGGGGTCTAAGGATGGCTCCAACCCAACCTAAAGAAGTGCTTGCAGTTTTCCGTTGTCTAGGCCCCTCTGTTAATAAGGTATTATGACATGTTCAGATAGGAAAACCACCTCCAGTTGCCCTTATATCCCTTTTACTCAGCAAAGAGAAAAATTTAAATGAATACTCAGTTTTAATATTGTTATTCTCTACTTCACGTTTTTCTTTTTTCTTTTTTTCAAAGAGACTTGCACGAGGCTCGTTTGAACACTTAATTATTTTAAAATTATATAAATAGTAGTGAAATTATTTGAATTAAGATGTTTTATTGGACTTAGAGAAATGAGAGTTAAAAAAATGAATAAAAATATTATAAAGTTTAAAAAATTATTTGACCATAATTTTTTAATATTATTTTTATTTTAAAGTTTGAAAAAGTTGTATTGATTTTTATGATTTATTTTTATGTATGTAAAAGTTGTAATAATTGAATGAAAATATTGAAAAATATTTTATATTTGAGTGATGTTTGAAAATGAAATTGTGAGAAGTCTTGAGAATTTCTCATCTTATCTCAAGGCTTATATATATAACTAGTCTATTCGATAGCCCGTTCGGTAATCGTTCAATTAAACTCGAATTGAACTTGACTCTTGAAAAAAGAAGTTCGTCCGTAAAAGCAGATATCTGCTCGTATTGTAAATGACACATACCCGACAAAACTTCTACTAGACTCGACTAAGGTTCGTTAAATCCCGCTCGTTTATGCCAAAGTCGACTTGTTAGCTTGATTCGATTAAAACTCATTCATATATTAAGATATATATATATATATATATATATATATATATATTTATATGTATGAGCTAATAATCTAAGCATATCACTTTTATAATTAAATATATAATATGTAACCTAATTATTTATGTCTATATACTGAATATACTTCATAGCTATATTTTATAATTTGTACAATAATTATTCGATAAGATTTAATAATTTCATATACTAGTATGTGGAAACCATATATGAAATAGATATATACTATCATATTATGTGTATGTATTAATAATTTATGTAGACCTATAACATACTGTTATTATGGATAAATATCAACTAGTTAGATATTAATAATTTATAAGTTTTTAAAATCTTATAATTCAATAGAGATTCTACTTATTAGTTGTACAAATTTAATATTATATTTTTTATTTATCTAATTTATTAAATATTAAATTATTAAAAAATAATAATAATAAGTGTCAGGCTCGACTCGAGCTTGAGTTAGAAGTTTAGCTTACTTAATCGAGCTTGAACAAAAATTAAATATAAATCTCAAACTTGGATTTTTTTAGTCGAGTCGAGCTCAACAAGCCAAAGACCAAGCTTGGCTCAATTACAACTCTAACCCCAACTATGGTGTACAGCTTGGAGGGTATGCTGAAATTAAAAAAGAACCAATTAGATAGTTGGATTGCAAGGTTTTTTTTTTTTTAAGAAATGGTAAAATAACAGCCAGTTAATTAAAAAGTTTCACAGAATTTTATTCATAAATATTAATATTTTTTAAAATTTTCGGAATTTTTCTTTAATTATAAAGGGTCAGAACTTTAAAAATAATATTATTTTACTATGTAGAGTATTAATGGAGTTGACATTGTAATTTGTACCACTGTTAATTTGTTTTTTGTTTTTTTTTTTTCCAGAACTCATGAGAACATTGTGTGAAAATGGCAACACATGGATACAACCAACGTGGCAGCGGCTTCTTATGATTTTGGAACATGCAAGTAATTGCTGTGAAGATGGAGTTGTCAAGCCGGAAGTTACGGCCTCAACTTACCTTTAGAATTGTTTTTGTTTTCAGGATGATTTACTTTGATTTGTTTTCAATTTATTGTTTCCTTTTTTCCTCTGTTTTCGTTCTGAACGCCTTAACGCGGCATTGACTCAATGCATGACTTAACGCGGCATCTTTCTCTTAAGTTGCCATGAAGATACCATTAACGGATAAGTATGGTGTCCTTTTAAAGGAGAGTCGATGATTTCCAACTCTAATTTACAGACGTACACTGACTAATTTCTTCCATGGCCTTATCTACAATCTCTTCTTCGTCTTCTTCTTCAGTCACCTCTCCATGGCTCTACAATGTGTTCTTGAGCTTTAGAGGAGAAGATACCCGTTATACTTTTACTTCCCATCTATACCATGCTTTGATTCAAAAGGGAATCCGTACCTTCATAGATGATGATGAAGTTAAAAGGGGTGATGAGATTTCAAATAAACTCCTCCCAGCCATAGAAGATTCAAGGATTTCCATCATTGTACTCTCAAAAAATTATGCATCGTCAACATGGTGTTTGGATGAGTAAGTGAAGATTCTTGACTGTAAAAAATCAAAGCAACAAATAGTTTTACCTGTATTTTACCACGTAGATCCATCAGATATTCGACATCAAAGAGAAAGTTTTGGAGAAGCCTTGGCTAAACTTGCAGAGAAATTGAATGGAGACATGAAGTTGCAGATGTGGAAGGCAGCCCTACGAGAAGTTGCTAATTTGTCCGGAGACCATCTGATCAGAAATGGGTATTTCTAACTGCTTAATTATTTTGTGCTGTTCATTCATGATTTCCCCCCATTCTATCATATGTATGAATCACTAACTAGTCTGCATCTTGTATATTCCTTAAAGCTGAATAAATTGAACTAATCACAACCTGAACAAAACTATATAAAAATCTAAGTTTTTGTTTGGCCTTTTTATGATCGCCAACCAAAGTACATGTAGAGATCGATCAACTCGTGCGCTCTACTTATATTCCTTGTCTTTCTTATTTTAGTTTATTTTCTGGTTGTGGGAAAAAATTCATTTAGATTATGTTCCTTGTTTTCATGCGAAGAGCTGTATTCATTAATTAATCCTTTTTTCTTTATATTGTATATAAATAGGAACGAATCTAAATTCATTGAAGGAATTGTTCAAGAGGTCTCAAGAATAGTAAATCATTCATATTTACCTGTTGCAAAGTATCCAGTTGGATTAGACTCCAAGGTACGGGATATCATGAATTTGCATGTAAGCGTTGGGACAAATGACGTCCGAATGGTAGGGATCTTAGGAGTGGGGGGAATTGGCAAGACAACTCTAGCTAAATCAATTTATAACTCAATTGCTTTTGGATTTGAAGCTAGTTGTTTTCTTGCAAATGTTAGTGACACTGCGAATCAAGTGCATGGTTTGGTCCAACTACAAGTGGCCCTTCTTTATAAGATCTTTGGAGATTGTAAAAGTTTGATGGTTGATAGTATTGATATGGGAATCACTACACTAAAGCACAGGCTTTGTTCTAAAAGAGTTCTTCTAATTCTTGATGGTGTAGATCACTTGAACCAATTAGAAACCTTAGCAGGAGGTCATGAT
This sequence comes from Cyclocarya paliurus, assembly GCA_029856935.1. NCBI lineage: Eukaryota > Viridiplantae > Streptophyta > Magnoliopsida > Fagales > Juglandaceae > Cyclocarya > Cyclocarya paliurus. The sequence goes on along the minus strand of CM056958.1, from coordinate 3,588,823 downwards.
TGGTTTGGTGAAGGAAGTAGAATCATAATCACAACAAGAGATCAACACCTGTTGACTACTCATGGAGTTGATTCAATATACAAGATGACGGGATTGAATCACGACGATGCTTTTGAACTATTTTGTTGGCATGCTTTAAAAAAAAAATGAACTGGTTGATGGTTATGGAAAATTTGTAGAACAGATCATAAATTATGCTGGGAGCCTTCCACTAGTTTTAGAGGTGTTTGGTTCGGATTTAAATGGCAGAACTAAAAAAGAGTGGGAAAGTGCATTGGATCAGTACAGAAAAATCCCTCATCAAAATATTCAAAAAATACTTCAAACAAGTTATGATAGATTAAGTGAAAATGAAAAGAATGTTTTTCTTGACATTGCATGTTTTTTCAATGGACAATGGCTTGATCATGATGTCATTATAGAGATGCTAGATAGTTTTGGTTTTTACCCAAACTCTTGCATCCCAAGACTTAAGGAGAAGTGCCTTATTTCGAAGTTAGATGGAATATTACAAATGCATGACTTGTTACGAGATATGGGTAGAGAAGTTGTTCGACAAGAATCGCCCAAAAATCCAGGAGCACGTAGCAGATTATTCTTTCATAAAGATGTTCGCAAAGTACTGGAGGAAGATATAGTAAGTCATATCAAAATCTCTTTCAATTAAACATTGTTTCTAATTTGGCACTTGTGACTTAAAAATATATGAATAAATGAATAATTTATTTTTTGATCTTGTTGACACACTTAAACATGCATTGTCTTCCTATATAGGGAACATAAAGGGTTGAAGCAATTGATATAGATATTCCTAAAGGTGATGATATTATCCACTTGAGTCCCGAGGCCTTGAAGAATATGAAAAGACTCAGATTATTTAGATGCCGCAATGCACACTTTTCTGGCGAACCTAATTGTCTACCTAATTCAATAAGAGTGCTTGATTGGCATAACTATCCTTTACAATCTATGCCATCTAAATTTCGTGGAGACAAACTCTTTATTCTAAGCATGCCATGTAGTCGCATCCAAGAGATACAGAAATTTAAGGTACAACTATTATTATTTTCAATATTTCTTTCTTTAAACTTAGTTTGATGTTCTTTTCTTTTTAATAGAATCTCACGGTTATGAATTTTCGTGGTTGTGATTTCTTAACGAAATTCTTGGATATTTCAATTTGCCCAAATTTGAAGGAAATAGATCTTTGTTCTTGTAAAAATCTAGTTGAAGTTCATGATTCTGTTGGATTCCTTGATAAGCTTGTTAAGTTGAGACTTATTGCATGTCACAACCTAAAGCGCTTACCAAGGAGACTCCAGTTGAGATCTCTGGAAGACCTTGATCTTAATAGTTGCTCAAGCCTTCAAAACTTTCCTGAAATCGGATGTGAAATGAAACATTTACGCAGAGTCGAGTTAATGGGCACCACAATAGAAGAATTGCCTTCATCCATTGGGTACCTCACTGGGCTTGCATATTTAGAGCTAAATGGCTCTGTAAACTTTAAGCGTTTACCAAGTAGCATTCATCAGTTGAGATCTCTAGTGGCGATTTATCTCAGCAATTGTCCAAATATTAGTTTTGGGATGGAGGAGGAGGTGCATAATGGACAATCCACACCCTATGTAGTGTCTACAAGCTGGGACAATGAAGCTTCATTGGGTGCAGAATTATTCCCATTGCCGTCTTTTTCATTGGATTTTATTAACTCTTGGATATCAAAATCGAATTTCTTTGGGCCATTTTGTTGCATATCAAGATCTCTACCCAATCTGGAATCCTTAAATCTATCAGGTAGTGATATCATAAGCATTTTGGCACGCATCAAAACATTTGTTAGACTGCGGAGACTTCATTTGGATGATTGCAAGCAACTTCAAGAAATTATGGAGTTTCCACCAAATCTATAAGGGCTTTATGCTGATGGATGCATATCACTGGAAAGATTACAAGAAATATCAAAAATATTTCATTTCCCACCGCTAAAAGAGATTTGGTTGATCAGATATTATAAAGTGATCAATAATATAGGGAATTATTTTATTCCAAATCCTGCATGGAATGAATTAATAGGTCCTTTTATATATATATATATATATATATATATATATATATATATATATAGTTCTCTTTTCCTTATATATCCATTTGACGTTTTGTGTGGCTAATCGATTTGTGTATATGAATGGATTGATTTATATTTTATGATGTATTTATCCAACAGGCTAACATGATATTTCCGGGAAATAAGATTCTAGATTGGTTTAGCCATTGCAAGGAGACTTCAAATAGTGATCAGTGTGAATTTGATATTAAAGGGTCCCCACTATTGGATGACATCATAGCAATTTCTTTTTGTGCTGTTATTGAACCCGTTGTGACTAGCGATTTGGAGGTTGGCATCATGACAGGATCAGTTGATGAAATGGATTCAGATCATGTATGGTTGGGGTGCCAAGGAGTAAGTGTAGATCAGGCAGACAATCTGAGGATTATATTTGTAAACAGACATCCAGATTCAGTGATCTTAAAACGTTGTGGAGTTCATCTATTATACAAACAGCATGAACAGAATGCAGAAGATGATGAAAATGTTAATGTCCATTTGGATGCACCCATTGAAGATATTGGAAATTTAGCAAATCCAATGGATCATGGAAGTCAACTTTCTAAGAGGTGTTGTGTTGATTATGATGATGATCGCAACGTCATTGAATCCGAGTACTTGTACCCACAACAAAGGAAGCCTACTTCAACCACCTTGGACATCAAAGTTTTTCTGGACACTCTACCATGTGGCCCTATATATTTAAGTACTTCAAAGTCCTGATTAAATGTAGGCTTCCTATTATATATAACAAGCCTATAACCCGCGTAATATGCGGATAACTATTTATACTAAATTTTATAACCCTAAATAGTTACTATAAACTGATAAATGTATATCAAATATATATAAAATAGAGCATGTATATATAAAAGAATTCACTTTACTAATAAATATTTCATGGTCAATTTAATATTTTACTTCATTAGCCATGTCCACTTGTAGCAGTCCACTTCTTCTTTATTTCCTTCCGGCCCACTTAAGCCCATAATACCTTCGTTGCCTAGGGTTCTATTCAATCTCCAACTTCCCCAAATCACTTCATCCATTACCCCTCCCTCTCTCTCTCTCTCTCTCTCGCCGCACACTTCATAGTCTCAGTCCCCTTCTCTCTTTTCTTCACGAGAGCTGCTACGGATCAGCCATTGTTCACGGCTGATCCGTAGCACACCCTACGTGTCGCTACTTCCTTACTTTTTTTTTTTTTTGCAAACCCGTTTCTCTCCTCTCTAGCGTTTCTCCCTCTCTGCCCGTCGCAGCCCAGAACCGCGACCTCCGTAGCCGATTTGGCCTCCCACTGCGGCCACCGACCACCACCAACAAGCCCATCCTCCTCCCCCAGCCCGAGGCCCGTAACTCCTCCGCAAGCATGCACGCCCGTCGCCCCACCCCACGCACCCACGTAGCGGCTCACATTCGTCCCCGCCGCCGTCGATTCGGCGTCCCACCGCAGCCATCGACCACCACCACCGAGCCCATCCTCCTCCCCCAGCCCAAGGCCCGTTGCTCCTCCGCACGCACGCCCGTTTCTCTCTCTGTCTCCCTCACGGCCAAATCTCCACATCTCGCACCGACTGCCGCCATCTCGATAATCGACGGCATCTCAACAGTCGCCGCCACCTCGACAGTTGATGCCCGGGAATGGGTGACGGGTAGGAGGCCTTGGGAGAGGGGGGCGGTCGTGGACGATTCGAGCAGCTCACGGGAGAAGTAAAAATGAAAATGTGAAATGAGAGGAACTGGATTTTGTTATGAGGTTATTTTAGTCATTTTACTAGGTGTGGGTTGGGTGATCTTAAACAGGGGCTGATGCGAATATTTTCTCTTTCTTCACTCCCTTCCCTCTCTCAAGACTCTTCATGCTCTTCCTCGCGCAGACACCATCTCACAGCCCCTCGCTCTCTTCTCACCCCTCCCTTCTTAGGGTCGCGTAGCAGAAAACCTCACAGCCACCATAGATGAAGCTCCTTGGGAAGACAATCCCGGTGGCTGGAACTCCGACCGACAAATCCAGAAAATATTCCGAAGCTTATGGTGGGAAAAATTAGTATGTTTGGCTTTACTACGGTTTCGTTCTCATTCCAACGCGTCGTAGCTTTTGTATGTATGGCTTCTCTCAGACTTTTATTTGGATGGATCTTATATTTTCGTCTACTAATTATGGTGTTCGAGAAATAAGTATAGTGCTATATTAGTTGGCTCACTCCTTAGGAAACGTTGTTTAAGAAAAGTGTCATAAGTATTTCACTTTTTAATGGTTGACCTAACTTGGTTGCATTGGGGTTTTTCTGTTTCATTGCAAGCTGCCACAGTTACAACATTTCTTGGTGAGGGTTTTGAGATCTAGAATGCATTATAAATATGAAATTTTAATTTATACCTTCAGTAAAATTAACATTTACTGTTCAAAAAGGATGAAATTTTAGTTGGATTCTAAAGGATCGTGATACTTGAATTAAAATTGCCCCCATTATTGCTTTATTATTCCTTTTCGTATGCCACTCTAGGTTTCATAGTTTATGCTATTAGATGAGAGTTGTGCTACTAGAAAGAGGTGAAGGATTTGTTTATTGGTTTTAGCAAAGCTTTAAGAATCAGAATGTTGTATATCACGGTTTGATGTTTCAAAATTCATTGCATGAGGCTCCTTTACTAGATGTATAATTTTCTTTTGTAAATAGGTGCGGAAAGTTGGACATGGGCTTTTAGCCAAGAGAGATGCATTGGCTTGATTTGTCTTAAGGCTTTTTTTTTTTATAATTAATAAGTTATTTTATTAATATAAAGGTAGGCATAGTCCAGGTACACTGGAAGTATACATGTGACTACACCTATTTAAGAACTAGGAACAGTTACAAGGAAATTATGGAAGCTGAGACCATTCAAATCAAAAGCAATGACTCACAAAAACAAAGTCTTCCAGAAGAAACTCCTAAACTCTTCCAAGGAACGTTCATGATTCTCAAAAAGCCTCTTGTTTCATTCATTCCAAATACACCAAAAAATACATATAAGAACCATCTTCCACACAGCTGCAATCTGTGGTGTCCCTATAATTCCTCTCCAGCTTGCTAAAAGTTCAATCACCCTACCCGGCATCACCCATGTTATACCCACTCTGATGAGGAAGAAAGTCCAGATATCTCGAGCAAACTCACAATGTAAAAGTAGATGGTTCACCATTTCACCACTATTTCTGCACAAACAGCACCAATCCATAATAATAAGGCCACGTCTTCTAAGATTATCAATGGTCATAATCTTCTCTAGAGTTGCTCTCCAGACGAAAAATGTAGCCTTTGTAGGTGCTTTAGTCCTCCATATGTTCTTCCAAGGGAAGTTGTGCCGTTGTTGCATAGTTATATAATCATAATAAGAGCATACCGAAAATTTTCCTTTCCTAGAGGGTCGTCATTCCATCGTATCTTCCATTATGGCAGCAGTGGAAGTGTTGTAGAGCAAGTTTAGAAATTCTACCAGGATAGTCACTTTCCAATCCTGTGCATCCCGAGTAAGATTGATGTGCCACTCCTATGAATCTTGATTAAGTACCCGCAGGTCAGCCACCATTGCCTCTTTTTCTCGAGCAATACTGAAAATCATGGGATAAGTTAAGGCCTACTTTTTACCTCTAAGTTGTGATATTTTTGGGTTTTACCAGAGTAGTTAATTATTACTGATTTATTTGGCTGCTTTCTTTCTTTTTTCTACCCTCTCTTGAAAGAAAGGTCTTTCATGCTTCTTTCTTTTTATTGTGTGAGCTTTTTTGGGGTTGGAAATCTGATTTAGGGTTTATATTTTATAGTTTTGGAGTGTTTGATAAGTCTGATTGCGTCTTATTGTGTTTTAATAAATCTGATTTAGAATTATTACTTGGCATGTTATATGTTCTATTGATTATGAGGCATCTCATGCATTTTATTGTGTTTTTTGCTCTGTTTTATTGTGTTTTTTGGGCTACTATTGTTTTTTTATAATTTTATTGTGTTTTAATCAATCGGATATAGGATTTAGGATTTTTTACAGATTTATAAATCTGATTTAAAGTTTACTAAAGTGTTGGTTGTACTAACACAGTTTCAGAAATGGTACAGTGGTGCTTTTGCTTTGTTTCCTATATGCAATTTGTGAAGGATAACCATAACCATTGTAGTTGGATATGATCCTTTATATATGGATATTTAATTGGGTCATGATTAAACATATTCTGCACCTTTTAATTTTAATCCATCTTTTCCCTTATTGGCTATTGATATGCATTGGCTTTTGTTGGTTAGGCAAATGTGAGTTTGAGAGTGTGGTGAGTATTCTACTCTATGACCTATAATATAATTTTTTTTTTAGTAGAATTGATGTGGACTTATATTTAACATCATTTATCATTTTTTAAGGTGTTGTGTTTGGCTTTGGCTTGCTAGAAGGCTTAAAATTTTATTAATTAAATTTGAATCACTTACATGGGCAGACTTTGCAAGTCTTTGATAAAACTCAAGTTATGACTTGGAATATTCTATGTTCTGTTGATTATGAGGCATGCCATGCATTTGGGCTAGGTTGGGCAATTATTGGGTTCTGCGACGAATAACTTTCTTCCCTTAGGTAATGTGAGTATACACTACCTGTGTTGTCTAAGAACTCCTTTTTTTCTCCCTATAAAACTTGTAATGCGTTTGAGGCTACTGTGCATGGCAGGTTGGAATTTTTGGGCTAGTATGACTGTGTGGGACCTGTGACTGTGTAGAAAGCAATCTATAAGAAGAAGAAATGAACCAATCTAAAGCAATCACAACAGCCAATGCAGAGAGAGCCTTTGGTAGATTCTAGAGACCTTAATTTATTTCCTCCAGGTTTACTCTCTCTCTCTCTCTCTCACACGCACACACACACACTGCTATAAAGTATGTCTATATGTTTGTGCACATGTATGTTTTGAATCTGGGTTTGATTGAATTCTGAACTATTTCCACTAAAACCATGGCGTCTATGCTTCAATGAGTGATATTAGTGCTTGGTTCGTTGGGTTTTCCTTAAATTTTGATTTCAATCTATTTTTGGGATTTGTGTTTTGGTAGATGCTAGAGACCTTAATTTGCTTCCCAATACTAAATTGTGTTTATACAGATTCATAACATATTGCATAGAATATGTTTGCACACAGACACACATTTTTGAATTCATTTCTTAAGACTACAAACAAACATGTGTAATGCATGGATAGAATATATATCATAAACACACAAAGGCAGTTTGGACTCACCTGTTTAATTTTACTTTGAACTTCAGCACATCAACAACCGAGAAAATAATTGAATGCAGAAACAACAGTGGCATAGCCTCACTTTATTTGAGATATAGAGAGAGAGCAAAGAAGAAAGTGAAAGAAAAAACTTTCTTTGTTGGTGAAGAATTACTACAGCAAACTGCTTTTAATTGTGAAGAGTTCTCTTCGGTTTGTTTTGAATGCACAGACAACTTCCTGAAGACTTTTTGAGAACTGCTTGTAATTGTGAAGAGTTTTATTCGATTTCTTTTTGAGTTGGTGGTTGGTGCTTGCCATTCGGTTAACCATTTTTAGGTTGCCATTTGAGGATTGCATGTAGTGCTTGACAGTTTGTAAAGAAAGTATGTCCAAATGTAAAATAATATTGGCATTTTTATATTGTCAACACTATTACATGTATGAGATTTAAGTTATTCTTCATTACAGATTGACGTTAAGATAGAAATAATATGTAAAATAATATTGGCATTTTTAATATATTCAACACCACTGCTTAGTTCTATTAACTGCAAAGAATTAACTGCTACCTCATCATTTGAAACCACCGCTTGATGCCAAGTCAGGTCCATCCCCCCTTTCAATTCCGAATATTACGGATGGGATGCCAAGTCATGTATTAAAATTTGGCTTTTATATAATTAAATAGATATTACTTGGTGATATTAGCTCCAAAAAATATATATATATATATTTATATATATTACTCGGTGATATACCTGCAACAAACCCAAAAAATCATGATATTAAACTTTCACTATTTACTAAGTTACAAAAGAGTTCAAACTATTTTCAGTGTCACGAAGCTAACTCAAACTATATGTAAACAGAAAATTACAAAAGAAAAGAAAACATAAAGGAAACTTTGCAGCTTTCATCATTCACTTTGATCATCACATATATCTTCTTGATCTTTCTGACAATAATTATATATTCAGCTTAAACTCTTTGACTTGAACCTAGTACCTGCACAACGGACATGTAGCCTTATTCCTAAGCCACTTCACAATGCAATCGCCATGTGATAATAGATTAAAACAAGAAGAAACATTCTTTGAATAATGCAATTGTATATTCTGTAAAATGATAATAATTACAACGAGTCTTGCATCACTTATATAGACACCAGTTAGTGAGTGCGTAGAGGACAAAATGGTAAACATAAGGAAGTTTGTTATAACAGAAAAGAGAATATTTGAAGCTTCTAGAGCTACTGTGTGAGCTACTGAGTTGGATTATCCAGCTTGGATTTATTTGAGTGTGTAGTTTCTTGAGTAAGGTTGATATGCCCCCTTGAGTCTACAAGGGTATCAATCACAATAAGGCTCGATCTAAGATTGAAGAAACGATCAAAAACCAGTGGCTTAGTGAACACATCGGCAAGTTGATCATGTTGTTGCAGAATTGAACTTGAAAAGTCTTTGCTGCTACTCTATCTTTGACAAAGTGAAAATCCACATCCATATGCTTGGTTCTCGAATGATAGATAGGATTGGACCTTAAGTATGTTGCTCCAAGATTATCACACCACAGAACAGGTGGTTGAAAAAGTGAGAAACCAAGATCCTTGATCAAGGTTTGTAACCATATTAGTTCTACTGTTGTGTTGGCCAATGATTTGTATTCGGCCTCAGTGCTTAAATGAGCAACAGTATGTTGCTTACGGGAACCCAAGAAATTAAGTGATTGCCCAAAAATATACAAAAGCCTCCTGTAGACCTCCTATCATCAGGGCATCTAGCCCAGTCTACATTTGTGTATGCATGAACTGTAAAACTAGTTCTTTTGTTGGAGAAAAACAAGCCATGATTAATGGTGGATTTGAGGTATCTAAGAATTATTTTTACTGCTGTCCAGTGAGTGCTTTTTGGTTCATGCATGAATTGACAGACTTTGTTGACAACAAAAGAAACATCAGGCCGAGTTAGAGAAAGGTAATGTAAACTGCCAACAACACTTCGAAACAAGGTAATATTTTCAAAAGAAGGTGAATCAAATTTAGAAAGTTTGGTTGAAGCAGATATGGGAGAGGAAATAGGATTGGCACCAAGCAGATTGGTTTTCTTTAACAAATCATAGATGTATTTCCTTTGTTAGATAAGTAAACCATTACTAAGATAAGTAATTCTAAGCCAAGAAAATTAGACAGAGAACCCAGATCAGTGAAAAGGAAAGCTCGACCCAAAGATTCAAGTAATTGTTCAACAGCAGAATCAGAGGATGATGTAATGATCATATCGTCCACATATACCAAAATAAAAATACAGAGATTACTTTTATGCAAAATAAACAATGATGGGTCACTCTTAGAAGCCACAAAGCCATAGTTGTAGAGTCAGGAACTAAGCTTCGAGAACCAAGCTCTCAGAGCTTGCTCAAGACCATAAATGGCCTTATTTAATTTGCATACGAAATCAGGCCGTACAAGATCAATGAATCCTTGCGACTGTTGCATGTACACAGACTCAGTGAGAGTGCCATGAAGAAAGGCATTTTGTATGTCTATTTGCCTAAGATTCCAACCTCTAGAAACAGCAAGAGATAAAACTAAACGAATGGTAGAGGGTTTTACCATAGGGCTGAAAGTCTCAGTATAGTCAATACCATGCTGTTGGTGGAAGCTTTTTGCAATAAGCCTCGCTTTCCTTCGTTCAAGAGAGCCATCGGGTCTTAGATTGGTCCGAAATACCCACCTGCAACCAACGACATTAGTGATAGAGGAATGAGGTACAAGGGTCCATGCATTTGTTTGAACAAGGGCTTCAAACTCTTTGGTCATGGCTAATTTCCATTCAGGAAATTTAGTGTCAACAGTGAAGGAAGAGGGATCATCGGGAACAAGAGTAGTGGAGAGATAGCACTAGCGAGTTGGATATGGAACTATGCAGTCGGTGATGATGTGGGGACGAGATGAGTTTGTTTGAGATCGGGTAATAATGGGAGAACGAGGAGGATTTAAGAGAGGAAGATTTTGAGAAGGGACGGATTGAGATTCAACGATGGGGCTGGAAGTATAAGGAGATTTAGGGTTTGGTTCAGAGAGATTTGGGAAAGAATTCGAAGTATTCTGAGAAAAGGATAAGGTAGAGATGGGCTCAAGGTGAGGATTGATGGAATTAAGGATGGGCTTAGAAAAGGGAGTGTTGATAGGCCTGGGCGGTGATGTGTGCCAAGAGTTAGAATCAGAGTGTAGAGGAAGAAGTGAAGCAGGGGGAAGGCCCAGAATGGAGACACACGGGAGATAAACAGTTTGGGAATTGGGCTGGGCGACGAATTGTGTTTTTGTGGGCTTTAGGTAAGGAAAATTTATTTCATTGAAGACGACATCTCGAGAGATATAGAGTCGGTTGGAATGTTGATCAAGACATTTGTAACCTTTGTGAGATGGGTTATATTCAAGAAAAATACATGATATGGAGCGAAAACTTAGTGTATGACGATTGTAAAGACATAAGTTTGGCCAACATTCACAACCAAAAACCTTTAAAAATAAATAATCTGAGGGTTTGTGGTACACCATAAAATATGGGGAACGATTTTGCAAAATTGGTGTGGGGAGTAAATTAATAAGGTAAGTGACTGTTTCAAAAGCATCATCCCAATAGGATAAGGGGAGAGAGGCTTGAGCCAAGAGCGCAAGACCAACTTCGACTATATGTCTATGTTTTCTTTCAACAAGTCCGTTTTGTTGGTGTGTGTGAGGACAAGAAAATCGATGTGTGATGCCAAGGTTTTTGCAAAGATTTGTAAGAGGACGAAATTCTCCCCCTGCGTTCGTTTGAATGGAAATAATTTTTGAATTAAAGAATCTTTCAGCAAAAGAAATAAAAGAAGAAAAAACATTAAGAACATCAGATTTATTTTTAAGAGGGAAGAGCCATGTAAATCTAGTAAAGTGATCCACTATTGATAGATAATATTTGAAGTCATTTCTTGAAACAAAAGGGGTCGGGCCCCATACATCAGCCCATAACACTTCTAATGGTTTAACAGAGTGAGTGGTGCCTAATTTAAAAGGTAACTGGTGGGCTTTGGCTAAGGGACATTGAGAACACGTAAATGAAGTGTTGGGAAAATATGGCAAACAGGTGGTATGCAGGATGCGAGCAACAATTGCAAGAGACGGATGACCAAGCCTTTGATGCTAGCAATCCAGAGAGACTTTTTCACCAATGTGAGCTGATGGAGATGCAGATTGAGAAAGTAATGGAAAGAGATAGAGGTCGTTACGCATTGGACCGCTGATGAGGAGCTTGTTGGTCCGATTGTCCTTCACCAAAAAATGAGTTGTATGAATTAAACAAAAACATGAGTTGTCAACACAAAATTGTAAAACCGAGACCAAGTTCTTTGTCATTGAGGGCACATGAAGAAGATTATGAAGTTTAAAAGAAGTAGAGTTAAGAGAGAGTGAAGAATCACCAATATTTTGAATCTGTAGCCCAGTTCCATTGCCAACTCGCATCTGCTCAATGCCATTGTATAGTTCGGAAGAGAGGTCCAGCTGGGATAGATCATGAGTAATGTGATGAGTAGCAGCACTGTCAGGGTACCAAGTGGAATCGGGGATGGCTGAAAGGGATGTTTAATTTGCAGAGAAGGATCTGGGGGGATCATATTAGTATGCATGATAAAAAACGGAAGTGACATTGGAGGGCAACATGTCCCAGTTTGTTGCATACCTGACAGGTTGGTCGAGTGTTTGGAGGATTTAAGGTCTAGTAATTAAGGTTGTGGTTGGGAGAAGACCTTCCTCTATTCGAAGGGAACCTGTCTCGTCCACAGCCATGACGACCGCCACGATAGGAACCTCTTCCTTGTTGATCACGGGAGCTAAAATTAGCCAATGGTTCAAAGGGAGTTTGAGGACTTGTGCTTCGAGCTATGTGACTTAAACGACTTTCATGAATGAGCAGTAGGTGATAGAGCTCATGGGGGGTTAGTGGGTCAGTTCTGGTAGTGATGGAGGTGACAAAACTTTCATAGTTGGACCCATGACCATTTAATAGGTAAGTGACAATGTTTATTAGAGACAGGAGATCTTGAGGCAATCCACTAACATTTTTATTTTGCTAAAGTAATCAAAAATAGGTTGTTCACCACAACTCATGTTTGTAAGTTGAAAACGGATTTGAAAATCCTTTGCCTGAGAGTGGGAACTGAACATTTTTTCAAGAGAGAGCCAGAGGTCCCGTGATGTTTTGGTAGTAATAACATGACTAATGATGGACTCTGATAAAGATGAAAAAAGAATGCTTAAAATAAATTGATCCATGCACTGCCATGAGAGATAGGCAGGATTGATCTTCTGGGTAAAGTCACTTGTAGAGGTAAGCATGTATGGAGGGGCAGACTGAGTGCCATCAACATATGAGTAGAGGTCTTGGCCTTTGAGATAAGTTGATATCTGCACCTTCTAAAGCAAAAAAAATTCAGTGTTAAGTTTAAGAGTAACTAAATGTGAAAAAGAGGAGGGAATGGTGGTGGAAGATGAAGTTGGGCTTGTGGCCATGGTAGAAAAGGATCAGAGAGACTGCTAGTCTTAGCAGCTCTGATACCATGATAACAGAGTAAAAACAAGAAGAAACATTCTTTGAATAATGCAATTATATATTCTGTAAAATGATAATAATTACAACAAGTTTTGCACCACTTATATAAACACCAGTCAGTGAGTGCGCAGAGGACAAAATGATAAATATAGGGAAGTTTGTTATAACAGAAAATAGAATATTTGAAGCTATTAGAGTTGCTGTATGAGCTGTTGAGTTGGATTATCCAGCTTGGATTTATTTGAGTGTGTAGTTTCTTAAGTAAGGTTGATACCATGAAACTTGTGCATGCACCCAATAATTCTTCCTTTGTCCTTGACCTGCATCTCTTCTTGACAAAGACAAACCCACAAACCGCCCCATCTTCCTCTACCTTCACCTCTTCCAACCCTGCAAACGTCGGATCCAAGTTCTTGGACAAGATACTCCCCAGGCATCTCGTCACCTCGAGCTCAACTTCCATCATCACAGTGTTGAAGTCGCGCTTCGTTTCACGTGCTTGAGACAACGCCAACTCCACTGTCATGGCGTCCATTCATATGCGCCGCAGTTCCAACGTTTCCAAAAGCGTCTGGGGGTCATACGAGCCATCGAACATCGATTATCATCAACCCCAATTTCTCAAAGTGTCGAGCAGTTCAGCCTTCAAGATGGCTATTTGAAACTCCTCAGCCATGGCAGAAAGTGAGTACTATTGCACAGTTCTTGCACTACAAGTAAAATGAAGAAGCAGTAAAAGAATTCCGGAAGAAAATCAGAGAGGAAGAAATAGGGTTTTGCCTTGCTATATATAGTAGTTGTAGAGATCAAGTGATGGGGTTTGTGGGATCTCTGAGTTTAATTAAATAGGACAGCTTTTGATTTTGTAATAGGAAAAGGTGAAGAGAAAATTCTAACTGACAAAGACACAGTTTAAGGTGTTAAGGATATCAAAAGTTTTTTTGATATCAAAAGACACAGAAAACTCTATTTCTCTTTTTCGCGTATGATCATATTATTGTTTTTTTTTTTCAAAATTTATGAAATATTTAGAAGAATGGTTGGTTAAAAAGTCATTTTTATTTAAGGAAATCCAGAGATTTGGAAAAATATTAAGAAATTTTATTTAATTTGTTCAAGTTTATAATAAGTTGTTAAATGATTTGTTAAAATAACATTTTCCTTAAGGTCTCGTTTGGATAATAAGATGATATGAGATTATTTTAGATCAAAATTAGTTGAATAAAAAATGATTTTTTTAATATTATTATTATTTTAAGATTTGAAAAAGTTCAAATATTTATTATATGTTGTGTGGAAATTTATAAAAATTATAATGATGAGATGAAACCATTTCTATATCCAAACGGACGTAAGCAGCACTAATATTTCTTGTATGTACCTCCAACATTTAAAACGTTAACGAGTAATTTTTATTTTCAAAATTAACAGTGTGGATAAAAAAATAAAAGAAAAAAAGAGAGATATAAGAGTTAATATAGATACCTAATAAGTAATACTAAATATAGTTACATATGCAATTCTCATACACTTCTTTTGAAAAAAACAGAATCACCATTAAGAAAATAATTTTTTCATGGAAATCTCAGATTCATCCACTTTTATCAAAAGGAGTATATATACTTACACACACGTCCCATTTGGATAGTGAAAATATTTCATCTTATTATTACAACTTTTCTAAATTTTCACATAAAATATAATAAACGATTTAACTTTTTCAAATTGTAAAACAATAATAACATTAAGAAATAATATTCTAATAAGATTTTATTTAATTTTTAACTTTCATTTAAAATTATCTCATCTTATTTCTCTATCAAAACTACATTATGCTACAAATATAATTTCTCTACCAAAATGGGGTTGGATCCTTCAAAATGGTTCATAAACTGGGCTATGCATAAGCGAAGCAAAGCTAAGGAAAGTTAGGCCCACTAAGGATTAGGCAATACGGCGCAGCAAGACCCAAAGATTACCCTCCAATGCCTTCATGGGCTAAGGTAAACCGGACCCAAATTCAAAACAATACTACTATCCGAGGCCCTTTGCAAATATGAGTAGCAACGAGTTGTGTTCAAATAAACATGAGTGAGTTGACAAATTTTTGTTTCAATACTTGTCGAGCTTGAACTATCACAAGTTATATTTTATATTCACGAATAAATAATTTATTTTATAGCAAATTTGAATTGTTCACGAGTTATTTCATTTTAGCCCATTTTCTAAAAAATTTCTTACTTTAGTAAGAAATTATTTATATTATATCTTAAAACTTTAGAGTTCTTCTACTCAGTAGTCAGTAATCCTACACTACACATCTGTTAAGGAAAAAATAAAAAAATAAAAAGAAGTGTGTGGTGTATGAATGATGAGTAGAATTTTTCAAAACTTTATATATCTATATATATATATATATATATATATATATTGACAAATAAGTTGTAGATTTTTATAAACATTTTTATATAGTTGAAATATACCTATATTATATTCAAAACTTACATTCTTGAGTTTGATTGTTATTGTTGTAGGTCTCATCTGTCAAATTCACCAATTTAAAACAAGCCCATCATTTTCTTTTAGTTTGAGTGACATGTGGTGGAGTGGTTTAAGTCTCATGTCAATAAAAAGTGAACAAAAAAATGGCAAAGTTGAGGTACATTGTTGGACTTATATGGTCTAATAATTTCAAACGTTTTTGGATCGAGATTCTTTCCCAACACCCCCACACACACACACATATATATTATATGAGTTTTGCTATCCGTAAACTGGTGTGTTTACACACCATTTGTAATGAGACTCATTATCATTTTAGAAAAACTATAATATCAATCATTTTTTAGCATATCAACGATGTATTGAGTGCGTAAAAATAATTTTTATAAATATATATATTAAGTATCTTATGTTGGGCTCCATCTTATTCTCTCAACAAAGTAATTGCTGTGAGGTAAGCTTATATGCTTAACATTAGCTAGATAGATGATGGCAATGGCAGGGTTCAGGTGAATTTTCTATGTATATTTTTGTATAAATTATTGGTTAGCTCTACGGTCACCACTCTCAGCGGGAGCTATCATTAGTTATAGGTTTTTTTTTTTGCTTTCTTATATATGTATTTTTTAATATTTAAAAAAAATAAAGAAAAATAATATTATCAAAAAATACATCCTTAATTACTAAAAAAAAAAAAAAAAAAAAAAAGAAAGAGCGAGAGCTACCAGCGGTAGCCTCCAACGAGAAGTGTATCATTCCCCTAAATTATTTGTTCATGTTTCATCTCTATGGGTAATTTCTATACTTAGTTGGCAATCAATGCTATACGTACGTGAAAGGCCTGGCATAATTAAGAAATGAAAAACAATACATGTGAGAGTGAAAATCAACCAAACCTGTTTCCCGCATTAACATTGAATACTATTTAATGAACTCGGTAGAGTTCATAAAACATATCTTTTACGCCGAATTTTACGACTTATAATAAATGGAAATTATGATTCTCTTATAGAAGATAAATGCTATTTATTATTTTCACACTATATATCAATATGTGATTTATCATTTTTATCATTCTATTTAAACACATATATTTACACACACCACATACTAATATGTGATTTGTCATTTTTAATCTTCTATTTAAACAATATGTGTGTTTAAATAAAAAGATAAAAATGACAAATGATGTGTGGTGTAGAAATGATAAGCAACATTTCAATTATCATAATTATTGATGTCTTTGTAAATATTATAATTAGAAGAGGAGGGATCTCAATTATAATTACAAGAGGAGGGATCCAAAGAGGAGGGATCTCAATTAGAATGATATTAAAAATACAAATACCATCGATAATGTTTGTCGTGGACCTTGTGAGTTGTGATTGATACTATTTAAAAAGTTAGACATTGTGAATGGACTATATTTGAAGAAATTTTATTACTTTTTGTTTAATTAAACATAATTATAAAAAAAATTATTTTATTTTCAAATCGATATGTAAAACGCATTATTTATATAATTTAAAGGGCAATGTTAAGGATCCTGGGGGATTCCGTTCAAGCATCCCATTTCTTTCATTTTTCTTTAGTATTTTTTTTTATGTAGTAATTAAGAAAATATTGTTTAATAATATTATGAATTTTTTTTTTTTAAATATTTAAAAGTGTCAAAAAACTGATGTGTAAAAAATAAAAATAAAAAATTCACAATATTATTAAACAATATTTTCTTAATCAGTACATAAAAAAAAACTAAGAAATAAAAAAAATGGAATGGTATAAATGAAAGGGATATTTTCCTAATTTAAATGTTAAGGTTTGATTTGTTAGATTTAAATTTTAAATTTTATCTTTTAAATTAAATTATATCATATCACGTAAATCGTGTGTTGTATAAAAGATTTAGAATATTGTATTCTTTAAATATAACAAAATAATAAATACGATTTTGTTATATATAAAACCGACTTTCGACCAAGTGTTTATTTCGAAACTTTAGTTGTTTAGTGAAATGGGCCCTTGGAGTTTTGCTTTATTTAAGTGCCTCCAAAGCTAGTGTGGCCACAAAACCAATAACATTAGACATTTAAATGCTTGCCGGCATATGCTTGGCTCAAAAAATTTTGCCGGTTTCAATTTTGTCTCATTTTACTCTTTTTTTTCTTGAGAAAATGTGTTTCCCTTTTGACAATCATTTTCCAAGTAAACATGGTTTTCTACGAATCACTATAATACAAATTAAATTATGCTACATGAATGATGTATAGTGTCAATATTTTCAAATAGTATTGCTCTTTTTTTCATTTGTTTTTTTTGGTTATGTTGATGCTATTTTCATATGGCCGGATTGGTAAGAAGTTCTTCCTACAAAACCGTGGCATTAAACCCATTTTAGAATCTAGCAAAAAGGTTTAAACATAGAAGATTCATGAACTCTTCCTTAAGACAAATCGAGTTATAACTCGATCGCAACCTCACAAATGAAATAGGGGAAGATGTCGATGAATGAGATAGATATGGTAGACCAAACAAGCAACATGGTAGGCAGCTAGTGTTGATAGGCAAGGGAATGTGTTCCTTGAATTGCTAAGGATAGACACATGAGATTAGAGGTAGTTTGGTTGGGTTTGCATTGGTGGATGAAGGGTTAACTTCAATTTGATCTGTGATAGACATTTTGTGGAGATTAAAGATTTTGGGCTGGGGCTTGGCCTCTCTCTCATGTGGTGGGGGGGCTAGAGGCTGTCGAGCTTCTATTGACAAGCAAAGCACATCACCCCACTAAGTGATAAATCAAAAAGTTTTAGGACCACTTGGGACAAAAAAAGGGACCAGAATTCTGAATTGTGGCTAACCCACTTTTGTATAAAGTGCACCAGCATGGTGTTGGTCTCAATCAACAAAGAGTGGATTGACTAGTGCCCTTGATAAGGGCATCCTGGACCTATCTTGTGAACTCCAGCCATTTTCCAGATGCTTTCTTACCTTCCTCACCATTCATTTTTCTTGTGTACCTTACCAATTTTTAAAGACAAAATGATGGATCTAAAACGAATATTACCAGAAAATTAGGCATCGTTTGTTTTCAGAGATGAGATGAGATGTTAAAAAATATTTTTTAATATTAATTTTATTTTAAAATTTTAAAAAATTGAATTATTTATTTTATTTTGTATAAAAATTTAAAAAAATTATAATGATTAGACAAGAATAGATGAGTTAAGAAGTTTTGTGAAAATAAACGAGGTTGGCTCATCTTATTAAAGTAAATGCCTTGATTTTGGTGGTATGCTTCTTTAGGTCTAAGGTTCGAATCTTCTCGAATTCAAATTCTTTATATGGCCCATCGTACTTCTCGAAGTGTATTTGTAGAAAACTCTTTACTGAATATTTGCGCAACTCTAGGATTAGTATTATTGTTATTTTAATTAGTAATATTATTTTATCCAATGTAATTTATGATTGAATTGTTATTGTTAATTTATGGGAATTATATTTTCGTATTATAACTTATTTTTTAATTACAGTCCTTTGATTATTGAGAGCATTTAACCCAAAGTAACACTACAATAATATATATTTTTCTCATCCAACTCTTTCTTTCACATTTTCATGCATTCCAAACAGGGAAATAAAGATTTTTTTTTTAAAGAAAGGAACAATTTTCCGAGAAAAAGGGAAGTGTCAAGTTAGGAAATTTAGATAGGTATGATGGGCAGTATCCTAAGCACCTCCACTGTTCCCATTTTCTTTTTCTTTCTTCTTTCTGTTGCCACCACAGCATTTTCCCAACTCATAATTCCTCTCTCTCTCCCTCCCCCTCTCTTCGCAGTTAAAGCTCTGTCTCTCTCTTGCTTTCTCTTTCTTCTGCACCTGAGGGAATCAATCAGATCATAGTTTCCTAGATTTTTTCACTCTTTCCAGCACTCTATCGACCCGATTTTCTCTCTCTCTCAGACAAACACGCGCGCAGACACACTTCGAGCTCCGGGTCCTATCGATATCGATCACCAGGTTCTTCGATCGATTTTCTTTCCACAACCTAGCCGCTATTCTTCTCGCACACTCCATTTTATTTCGCAGCCCTCCCTGCACGAACCGTACTTAGTTCGAAGTAGCGGTACGGTTAGTGCAGCTGGTTACGGAGACGTAACTGAACGAACTGGAGCGGAACGGAGTGTGTATGAATGCTTGATTCGAGGCTTGATGAGGTTTTAGGGCTGAGTGAGTGTGTGAATTTGGGGGTGAGTGGGGGATGGAAGGTGTGGTTGGATGAAATTGATGAATGGAAAGCTTTGGTTTTGAGAATGGGTGATTCAAAGACTGGCAGCGGTGTTTAGTTTTCGTTTTTAGGGTGATGTCGCAGACGGATAGGATGGCTTCGGATCTTAGCAGGACTGGTCCCGTCGAAAGGGACATCGAGCAGGTATTCATTTTCTTACGTTTCTTGGATGTTTTAGTTTACTCCTCTGGTCCAATTATTCAAATTCAAGAATTGGTTGATTTTTAGCCCATAGTGGCAGGCATAAAAAGCACTGCGAGTTCTATTTTTTTTTTTTTTTTGTGTTTACTGTTAATTTACTCACTTTTTTGTGTTCAAGTGGGTTTGTAATAATGATGGTGCAATTAGTTGTAGAATTTGGTTATTAATGTTGGATCCTTTTAGGGGTGGGTTTTGATTAAGTTGTTTGAACTTTGAACATACTTAACGGACTTCTTACCAATGAATTTTCAAGTTGTTGGAGTGAACTGAAAGATGAATGACTGACTTTCTATCTTGAATAGTTGGCAAACAATGTTCTTTTTCACCATTGGGGCCAACCACCTAATGTTGGGATTCCGTTTCCCTTTGTGATATGTATCTGAGATAGCGGAGGACTAGAGGAGATTTAAAAATAAATAAATAAGGCCCCATGGACCTATGAGTTACATGTTGGTTGGTTGACCTCTCTCATCTCCATTTAGCTCTGCATTCCTTGATGTAGGTGGTATTTGATCCCAGGCCTCTTGGGTTGCACCAAGAGACTTTAGTAATTAAGCTAGCATCAACTAGGAGATGAAGCACTCGCTGCTGTTAGTTTAGGGCTAACCAAATTTTTTTGGAAATTTACTTAGAAGTCACATTTAACTTTTACTTTGAAAAATATGTCTAAAACTCTTAAGTACATTGCATCAGGCAAGTCTCTTGGTATACTTAAATATATATTGTTAAATGGCTAAGCCAAAGTATTGGTGAAGGTGAGAACAGATGTTAACTCCTAGGGATTGGCTCAAGTGGTAAAGGCCTTGGGCCTGGGGGTATGCTCCCCCCAGTCTAAGGTTCAAATCCCCTTGGGTGCAAACAATCTCTAGGGGCCATCAGACTGGGGGATTTCTCTCTTGAATTACCTGAGGTGCACTTGCGGGAAACTCCTTGCCGAGGGTTTGTGCACCCCCGGGATTAGTCAGGACGCTGTTCCTGGACATCCAGTACCAATAAAAAAAAGGTGAGAACAGATATTGAAGGTTTCTAAACACAGTTGGCTTTAGAATAGTGTTGAACAACAAAGCCATGACCAATGACCCTAGGATAGCAACAGAGACAACTCTGTGACACAAGGTTAAATTTGCATAAGAAAAGGGGATTTTGGCTGTATGACTAGAATCCGTTTATTGGAAAGGGATCCAGTTTCTAGTGTGACGTCGGAGTTGCATTCTTGTGTATTCCTTGGAGCATATTCTTCTTGAGGAAAAGGATTTGAGCCATCAGCACTTGTAAGCCAAAAGAAAATCGTTTGTGGAAACCTTCCCTTCTTTTCAAGATTGGTTCTGTCAGAAAGTTTTTGGCTGAACCTCATAATTCTCGATAAGAAGTAATTCTATGCGTTCATGTTGTACTTATGGGTTACTGCTTATAACTGATGTTTAACGTGTCAAATTACTATAATCTGGTGTTGCATCTCTGAAACGTTCAGGAATTTGAGTTATCACAGTTGATCAATTAATTGGATGCATCATCTTTATACGTGATAAAATTCGTTAGGTTTGTGTAGATATATTGTTTTATGATTATGGCGGTACCGTCAGAAAGGGGAGTCATTATGGAGGGCTGTTATTTATTCCAAATATGGGAGTGATTTGGGGTTTTTTTTTTTGTGGGGGGGGGGGGGGGATTGGTGCTCTAGGAAAATCTGAGTACCCAGGAGTGAGGTGGCAAGGGTTTTATGGGATGAGAATGTTAATAGGATCGGAATTGCAAGTGATGCCTAGGAGGGTGGTGGATCTTCTTGCTTGTTGGATAGGGCTTAGGGTAACCCCCAAATTGCTACTGTGTGGAAAATGATTCCTTTATGTCTCATGTGGTGCATTTGGCTTAAATGGAATGGCTGGAGTTTTGAAAACCAGGAATGCTCTTTGGAAGAACTTAGATGTTTCTTTTTCCATAGTCCATACCTTATTTCTATGGGCCTCTGCTATTGTATCCATTTGGCTAGTTATAAGTAGGTTTTTTTTTGTATACTTCATGTGTACTTGGACTACGTCTATTTACTTGATTGAATAAAACCTAATTTTACTTGTAAAAAAATGTGGTATGAAATGATCGAATTCCCTTTACCCCAGGGATTAGTCGGAACTTTGTTCTGGACACTCAGTGCCAATGAAAAAAAAGTTCAATTCCCTTTAACAAACCAAAAGAAAAAAGGACACGTGATGATACTCTCTAGAATCCACACTGCCAATCTTTTGATTTGATCTCAATATAGAATCCTGGAGTAGGTAGTGGGGTCAACTAGGTAATCCATGTTCAAGTGGTTTTGTACTTTTTGTGGTTGTAAAATGCTTGAGTCTAGTCTATTCTAGTCACCTAGATGTGGAGTGCAAGTGGATGCTACCTCACTGTTCATGGTAGGATAACTGAGTTGGATGGGCTCTCTTCAAAGGATACATACTATGCCAGAATCTTGTCTGTGGGTATTACTAGGCATTACTTTTAGAGTTCATGTAAACTTTAAATAGTATGCATGTCAGTTTTTTCTTAAAATATCCACAGGTTCTTTATGTCCTTTTGAGCTAGTTGAATATGCATTTTAACTTTCCTTTTTAACTTGATACTTGAGTTGAATTATTACCTGCTTTCAAATGTGCTGAATATGCTTAAGTAAGCTCTTGGGTGATATTTACGACAGGCCATTACTGCTCTCAAGAAAGGGGCATGCTTGCTGAAGTATGGAAGGAGGGGGAAGCCCAAGTTTTGTCCATTCCGGCTTTCCAATGTAAGCCCAATGCTGTATTTTAACCATGTGAATGCAATCTTCTACACTTTCCTGTGCATTCCTAGCCCCTTCCTCTGGTTTTATTGAACTTTTTTTAATCTAATCATTAAATTATTGGAATTCAACTTATGTGCCCAAGCTTATTGGAATTCATCTTTCTTATTTGGAATTTGGGATCATTTTGAATGTTATCAAGCTTCTAGGCTGAAGCTTTTGTATTTCCTTTAAAAACGTTTTTTGAAGTCTTGTCATAAGTCTTGCAATATCTTTTAGTCAGTTAAGAACTGAAAAAAAAATGATTTAGTCAGTTAAGTGGTTTGCATAATTTCTTTTAGTATCTATATTATTCTTCAGGTATAGTTATATTATTTAACTGACCTATCAAAAAAAAGTTATAGTATTTAACTGGATCCAAAAATTTTTGTGGGTCTTTTTACTTTGGTGGGAAGGGGGTGGGAGAGATAGTTCTTTTGCAAGGTCTGTGATAAGTTACCACATATCTATCCTGCAAATAAAAGCTCCAAAAATGGTCTCTCTCGATGTTTGGAATGCCAATTCAACAATTGACAATTGGAATGGGCAGTTCAGCCACCATCAAAGTGTAGCTATGTGTAAGATGGTCCAATTGTGCGTACCATGGTGTCTATGGAGGGAGAGGGACCAGTGTAGTTTTGAGGACTGCGAAAGATCAGTGTCGGAGTTATTCTTTAGCTCTTTGACACCTTGTAACCTGGGACAAAAACCCATTATGGTGCTACTTTTTCAATCTAATTTTCAGGAATTTGTAGCTTATACTCATAAAAATAAAATGTTTGGAATTGTCAATCCCAACATCTATGACCATGCTAACTTGGTGCATAACAGTCAATTATTTGTCTTTCTTCATTTTACAGCAATATACTCACATAGCTCGAGATACACCAGGGCGCACACATATGTATTTAGAGAGGAATCATCCAGTTGACATGTCATTTGTTGTTTTCATTTCTGTTAGATAACACACTTGGCAATGACTGTTAACAGTTGACATTTTAGTTGTATGAACAAGTTTGGGTTTTCAATAGCAGGTATACTGAATTGATAAAAAGGACAATGAACAGGAAAGGATTGGAAAGATTGAATTGCATAAATATATACTAAGTGGGAGAATTGGAGCACCAGATACATAAGGAATCAAATTTACATATTTTGAGATTTTCACCATAGATACTAACATTATTAGTCCTATCATGTAACGCCCCAATGGAAGGCCCAAACCACATGGCCTATACTCCAAAAGGACTAGTCAATGATGCAATTGGAGTCCCATTAGAACCTTATAAAGAGCAAGAACTTCTCCTTCCCAAGCAATGTGGGATCCCATACACCACCTACCCTTAACCTTATCATATGGGGTATTACAATCTACCCCCCTTAAATTCCCGACGCCCTCGTCTGGCCAATCCGTTGTAGGTGGCACGGCTCAAGTCCCACATTTTTGGTTGGGATAGGCTCTGATACTATTTGTAACGCCCCAATGGAAGGCCCAAACCACATGGCCTATACTCCAAAAGGACTAGTCAATGATGCAATTGGAGTCCCATTAGAACCTTATAAAGAGCAAGAACTTTTCCTTCCCAAGTAATGTGGGATCCCATACACCACCTACCCTTAACCTTATCATATGAGGTATCACATATCATGTTTAGCGAAATGTTAGTCAATTGAACTGCATCATCCCCGGAATCAATTCATTATATTCTTTTTATTATTAACCATTGATTAATGCACAAGCAACTTATAAAAAAAATTTAAATACACAAGAATCTAATGTTTGTTTTAATTTATTCTGGATATAAAACAGAAGTTATTATGTTTCTTCTGTTAATTGCCACATGAGGGTTTTGCTAGCAAAGTTGTCTTTGATTTTCTTATTGCTCTCAGGATGAGTCCGTCCTAATATGGTTCTCGGGGAAAGAGGAGAAGCACCTGAAACTAAGCCATGTGTCTAGAATAATTTCTGGACAACGCACTGTAAGTGTCTTTAATGTGCCAGATGATATTGTGTATATGGGCTATGCTGTAGTTTTAGGGGTTGCCATATCATGTTTTTAATGTGGTATATGTAACAAAATATTTTGTTTGATAAGTGTTATATGTGGTAAAATATTTTTTTGATAAGTATTGAAATTTATTAAAACCAAAGGGTGCACCAAGTACAGAAAAGTATATGAGAAAGATCAAGCTCACAAAACTTCCCCACACTATTAATCCACCCTCTAACCAGCAAAAGTAAAACCGCTGGAAGTCCCTCAAAAAATACCACCAATCAGACTGTTCTAGCATCAAGACCAATGCACACAATAACATCCCCACAAACCAGACTTTTTTTGTTTTTGATCAGTAAAAGATAGATATTATTATATATATGAATGAAATAGGCATAGCCTTTCTACACAAGAAGTATACATAAGAACTCCTAATTACATTCTAAAAACGATAAATTAAAGACAAGAAATCCTGAACATTATCCCCATGTAATACAATAGTGGAAAACCAAGACATTAGAGTGTGGAGAAAAAAATTCTTCAGCTCGGTCATTGTGCGTTCCTTATCTTCAAAGCAACGCGCATTCCTTTCCATCCAAGTGCACCACATAATACACAACGGAATCATCTTCCACACTGTTGCCACTTGATGGCAGCCTTGCATCTTTGACCAACAACCCAACAAATCCACCACCCTAATAGGCATAACCCAAGCAACATCAACCCTTAGAAAAGTCTCATCCCATAACACCCTTGTTACCTCACAGTGTAGTAAGAGATGGTCCACAGATTCTCCATTCTTCTTGCACATGTAGCACCAATCCAACAGTACACATCCTCTCTTCCTCAATAATTCCCAATCTGAAACAATAGGTAATTCCCACAAACCTGGCTTCTAGACATAACCACCTGCTTTGGCTTCATTAAAAATTGATATACCCTTTCCCTTGCCTCTTCCACAGCTTGAGCTTCTGCCTTTGGAATAATAAGTAATAGAGCATGTCAATCTTTTTAGCTTCCTATTATCTCTCTAGATTAGTTTGGAGTTGGAAGTTGAATCCTCTTAGAAATGACTCGCTTTGATATTACTTATATATAAAAAAAATTATATTACTTATCAAAAAAAAAAGAAGAAGAAGAAATGACTCGCTTTGATGGCTGTTATAAGAGCCATGCACTGCTCCTCGTAACCCTCGCAGGAGATCCCCACCATTGGATGGATGTCATTTACACTGTTCAAAACCCAATCCAAAGACCCCATCCCTGATAACACTACCTTAGCATCCCCATCTCTAAAACTTTTGCTTGGAGGAGAATGAATCACGTCCACGACCTCAGTCCCTGTTTGGGACGAGAAGGCCATGATGGTGGGCTAGGCAGTGTCCTTTTCCTCTTCTCCTTCTATTTCTTCTTAGAACTGTTGGCTGGTGGGTGAGCTTATTAAAAAACAATAAAATTCAACTGCAAAACTGTGCCCAGAAAGAGAGAACTAAACTCCACAATGGTGGTAGAAGATAGATAAGCTTTTATCTACTTATCCAAAAAAAGAAGATAAGCTTTTATCTAATAATCGACTAATACTTTTTCATCCCTTCTCTGGTGCAAAAATCATTTGTGAGATTAAGGCAACTTACGTTGTTTATTGTTTGACTAATCTCTTATATTTTAATTGCTTTACATATTTATAGTGCTAAACATTGCCATTGTTGTGTTTTCAGCCATTGTGCTTAATGGAAATAGTGTACATGAGTTCTTGTCTCTAATTTAGTATTTTGAGAATGTATTTAGGTGTTTTCCATTGTATACTCCCTGTGTACATGGGTGATGCCTATTCTCATTCATATTAATGAAACTTACTTTTTACTGATAAAAAAAAAAACATTGCCATTGTTGTCCTAGGCTTGCATTAGCTTTAATTGACTTCATCCAATTTAGCAACCAATTTTTATTTAAGTTGCTCGTTTCGCCTTGTTCTATTTGTGGTTGAACTGTTTATTATCCACTCACTATCTTTTCTTCCAATGAAAGTTTCTTTGCCTTGGATCTTGAATCTGTAAATTAATTGCAGTTTGCATTGAATCTGCTGGCTTATGGCTACTTATAGGGTTCTGTCTCTTACCAAGACATACCTGAACAAGATGTTTGCTGTGTCTGGATGCTAAATTTGTTCGGCTGTAATATTGGTCGTCTTTTTTCTCTGTTCCATTTCTCAATAAAATTTTGGCCTTGGTGATAATGATGATTTCTTATGAGTGGTATATGTCATTGATTTGTTTGTGTGCCCACACACGTACAGATCTATTCTTCAAATTCATGTCTCACCTGTAACCATATGTGGTGGGTTCATACTTGCGTTAAGTTTTCCTGCTCTGTACTAATTATGCATGTTACAATTTTTTCCAGCCAATATTTCAAAGGTATCCGCAGCCTGAGAAGGAGTGTCAATCATTTTCGCTCATATATAATGACAGATCACTGGATTTGGTAATAAATTTCCTTGTATTTTCTTTTTATCTCCTTCCATTATTATTTTGTTATAGGTAGAAATAAAAAATCGTTTCATTATTATTATTCTAGGTTACATTTGTTGCCTTGGTTCATTAGCACAGCCTCTCTCTCTTAGCAATATCTGTCTGGTTTTAAGATTGTCTGTTGAAGTGTTTTGTAGTTTTATTTATCAAGAAATGTTTTGCAATTTGATGATTTGACCTTATGAACCAGATTTGCAAGGATAAAGATGACGCTGAGGTATGGTTTAGGGGTTTAAAAGCATTAATCTCACGTTGCCATCACCGTAAATGGAGAACAGAATCAAGGAGTGATGGAGTTCCTTCCGAAGTAAATAGTCCCAGAACATACACACAAAGAAGTTCTCCTCTGAACTCTCCATTTGGTAGTAATGAGAGCTTGCAGAAGGTATGGTTATTGTGTTTCGTACTTTCTTTTCATT
Organism: Cyclocarya paliurus; assembly: GCA_029856935.1. NCBI lineage: Eukaryota > Viridiplantae > Streptophyta > Magnoliopsida > Fagales > Juglandaceae > Cyclocarya > Cyclocarya paliurus. The sequence continues at coordinate 3,561,148 of CM056958.1, read as the reverse complement.
GTGTTTTGAAAATGTAACTTACGAGAATCTTCATATGATTGATTCAGGATATTGGAGATCACCTTCGCCTTCATAGTCCATATGAAAGTCCCCCTAAGAATGGCTTTGATAAAGCATTATCAGATGTGATATTGTATGCTGTTCCCCCCAAAGGTTTCTTCCCTTCAGATTCTGCTAGTGCTTCCGTCCATTCTGTGTCATCAGGAGGCTCAGATAGTGTACATGGTCACATGAAGGCAATGGCGATGGATGCTTTCAGAGTTAGTCTATCAAGTGCTGTTAGCTCATCAAGCCAAGGTTCTGGTCATGATGATGGTGATGCCCTGGGTGATGTTTTTATTTGGGGCGAAGGCGTAGGGGATGGTTTTCTGGGTGGTGGAACTCATAGAGTTGGGAGTGGCTCTGGTGTCAAAATGGATTCTTTGTTGCCTAAAGCCTTAGAATCTGCAGTAGTCCTTGATGTCCAGAACATTGCCTGTGGTGGACGGCATGCTGCCTTAGTAACTAAGCAAGGAGAGATTTTCTCCTGGGGGGAGGAATCTGGAGGCAGGCTTGGGCATGGAGTCGACTCTGATGTTTTGCAACCAAAGCTAATCGATGCCCTTAGCAGTGTGAACATTGAGCTTGTAGCTTGCGGTGAGTACCATACATGTGCTGTAACACTTTCTGGTGATCTGTACACATGGGGTGATGGAACTTTCAATTTTGGACTTCTTGGCCATGGAAATGAAGTGAGCCACTGGGTCCCAAAGAGAGTAACTGGGCCCTTGGAGGGCATACATGTCTCATCAATCTCTTGTGGACCCTGGCACACTGCTGTTGTAACCTCTGCAGGTCAATTGTTTACTTTCGGAGATGGCACATTTGGTGTTCTTGGCCATGGAAACCGGAAGAGTATTTCAATACCAAGGGAAGTGGAATCCCTTAAGGGGCTCCGCACAGTCCGAGCAGCTTGTGGTGTTTGGCATACTGCTGCAGTTGTTGAAGTCATGGTTGGGAATTCAAGTTCTAGCAACTGCTCTTCAGGAAAGCTGTTTACTTGGGGAGATGGAGATAAAGGTCGACTTGGGCATGGTGATAAGGAAGCCAAACTTGTGCCTACCTGTGTTGCTGCTCTTGTTGAACCCAATTTTTGTCGAGTTGGGTGTGGACATAGTATAACTGTTGCCCTTACAACCTCTGGCCATGTCTATACAATGGGCAGTCCTGTTTATGGCCAGTTAGGGAATCCCCAAGCTGATGGGAAACTCCCTGCTCGTGTTGAAGGAAAGCTCTCCAAGAGTTTTGTGGAGGAGATAGCTTGTGGTGCTTACCATGTTGCAGTTTTAACTTCAAGAACTGAAGTCTATACTTGGGGCAAGGGAGCAAATGGTCGTTTAGGTCATGGGGATATAGATGATAGAAATTCCCCAACATTAGTAGAAGCTCTGAGAGATAAGCAAGTCAAAGGTATTACCTGTGGTACTCATTTTACAGCAGCTATATGCCTTCACAAGTGGGTCTCCGGAGTTGACCAGTCTATGTGTTCTGGCTGTCGCCTGCCATTTAACTTTAAAAGAAAACGTCACAATTGTTACAATTGTGGACTTGTTTTTTGTCATTCATGCAGCAGCAAGAAGTCTCTCAAGGCTTCTATGGCACCAAATCCCAACAAACCCTATCGTGTTTGTGATAATTGTTTCAGTAAACTAAGGAAAGCTATTGAAAGTGATGGTTCTTCTCATTCTTCAGTGAGCAGAAGAGGAAGCATCAATCAAGGTTCACTTGAGTTCATTGAGAAAGATGAGAAATTGGATTCCAGATCTCGTGGACAACTTGCTAGATTGTCTTCAATGGAGTCCTTGAAGCAGGTGGAAAGCCGATCTTCTAGGAAAAACAAGAAACTAGAATTTAACAGCAGTCGGGTCTCGCCTATTCCAAATGGAGGTTCCCAGTGGGGAGCACTTAATATTTCTAAATCTTTTAATCCAGTGTTTGGGTCATCCAAAAAGTTTTTCTCAGCATCTGTTCCTGGATCAAGAATTGTTTCTCGAGCAACATCCCCAATATCAAGGCGGCCCAGCCCACCTCGTTCAACAACACCAACCCCGACTCTGGGTGGACTTACCTCACCAAAGATTGTTGTGGATGACACAAAAAGAACAAATGATAGCCTCAGCCAGGAGATTGTTAAATTAAGATCACAGGTATACAGTTCTTCCTCCTTAATCACATATGATAATTTGGTCATATACTTGCAGCATCTACCACTTTTTAGGCATGGATTTTTTTTTTTTTTTTGTGAAATGGGTATTGGACTGACGGGTGACAAATTAAAGAAAGCACTATGGCTAAGTTTCAACGTCTATTTTATTAGACACTTGTGTCGTCAAGTTGATTTATATTCTATGATTGAGCTGTCATTCATTGTGTGTAAAAATTGAGCAAGCTGAAACGAAAGTTAGATGTAGGAAGCGAACTAGATTATTTGAACGATGGTCCAGTTGAATGAGATAACTTTGACCTTCAAGATTAACAGTAACTGCATCCCTGATATATTCAAGTGTACTTTTTGTCATATTGCAATAATTAAATTGTTCGAATATAACTTGTAGGGCCAGGTGATACATAGGGTTTAGGGTGGATTTGGGTCAAGGTTTTGTTTGAATTTGGAGACAACTCCAATTCGAGGAATAGCATGGTGTAGCAACGTTTATATATTGCATGCAAGTTTGATGGTTGATGTAACTCTCCCTTCCCTCTGTGCCTGCCAAGCAAGATGCGTTATGATTTCCTCTCTCCCTCCATCCCTCCCTCTCATTCTTGTGGGTCACAGAATTAAATTGTAATGAAATGGTGGGAAAAAATCAGAGGGCCAGTGAAATGCAGTTATCTTACAAAGTAGTTCATATATTTCTTTTGAAGATGTTCCTCTTCCAGAATGGAAGTGTATCATTGTTGTTGTTTCTCAAAGCGGATCCGCTCACTTGTCTGTTTATATTAATAAATAGTAGAATACTCCAGGAATAGCTTTAGAACAATTATTTTTTTAAAAGAAAAGATTATATTATACAAACATTTCGCTTATAAAAATATTATACAATCATTTCAATTCAAGCGGTAATTGAGGGGGGAAATCGAGGTTGGATTATTTAAGCTGTTGGCTTTATGTTTTCTTTTTATCAGTAAAAAATTGTTGGAGCGATAACTCAGCATTCTTAGGTATTAGCCCTAGAGATTGAAAGGGGCAACCCCAAGGGGTTGGCCCAAGTGGTGAAGGCCTTGGTATTGGGGTATCACTCCCTTCAAGGTCCAAGGTTTAACACCTCATGGGTGCAAACAATCCTTTGGGGCCACACCCTTTGATGAAAAGTCAACGATTTAACTAGTTTCGTGTAGGGATATATCTCCACTTCCGAGGGTGTGATGCACGAGACCGGGGTTTATTCTGTAAGGGTGGGTCCGAAGGGCCCTGCCTTGGAGAGGTTCCCCAACATATAAAAAAAAATATATATTGAAAGGGTAGGCAGGAGCCATATAACAGTAAATGTTTTCCATGCAGTGGGTGCATCCGTCACCAGCTGAAAGTGCCTCCCTCCCATGGGTTGAACAAAAGACCTACTCCATAATAAAGTTGTATCGCATGGCTAAAAGGGCCATGTGTGTGGTGTGCCTATGTATAGGTGATGGTATATCTCCCTTTGTTTGAGTATTTCCTTTCATGTAATCGGATAATTCGGATAAGACTAGAATGAAGAGAATTAAGAGTCCTTATAAACGTAACATTTTTAGTACCTTCAAATTTCATTGGTAATTGAATAAAATTTTTATTTACTGATAAAAATATGGTAATTGAATAAAATTTTTCATACAAGTAGTCAAATGAAATTACAGCGAATGGGTTTGTTTACTAGAGTTCATGACAGACAATTCAAATTGTACAAATTGAAAGCACAAATTACTTTTTAAAATTGTGAATGAAGTGACCATTTGTTTAAAGACCTGATTCTGAGCTTTTACATAACTGTAGTTCTAGTAGAGATGTCCAGCTTGCAATAACTTGTAGTTCCTATTTCAATAATCTAACTTATTATGTTTGCTCAGTTGTATGTTTGTCCATTAGTCCCAACCGGTTTTTATCTTTCAGGTGGAAAATCTCACTCGCAAAGCCCAACTTCAAGAAGTTGAGCTGGAAAGAACAACTAAACAACTAAAGGAAGCAATAGCATATGCAGGGGAGGAAACTGCAAAATGCAAAGCAGCGAAGGAAGTCATCAAGTCGCTTACTGCCCAGGTAAGATGGATGTTTATGTGCGTTAGTATATGATAATTTTTGGGTTGTTTTGGATTACCATGTCAATAAAATCTACCATATGTTCTGTATGGCAACAGGAAAGAGATGTTTTCCTTTCTATTCCAATGTGTTCTCCTAACTTAGGATGATACTATCTTTCTTTGTATTTACTTCATTTAAGTATTCTGTTTGTGGGTTCATAGGCCACAGAGAAGAAAGTGACTGGCCTTTTGTTGTTTCCATTTTGTTGGTTCTCATGAGGCTATTTTGAGGTATATTTTAACTTTCTTCGAACACATTCACTTGGGCAAGAATGAAACGTCTGAACCTTTGAAGACTGTGAAAGGACAATGACAGAGTTAAAAGCCAGTCTTCAACAATCATAATTCTAGAATTTTTCATCTTTTTCTTTTGCTAGTTGGATGTATCCTTTTTCTACTTCATGCATACTCAGGTTGAGCCCCTCTGCACATTTAATAAAGTATGCATTACTTATATTTAAGAAAATATTCACTTCTGCTATAGCTGTTCAGGGACGTGGAAACAGAAAATTAGTCATCCTTCGTTGTGATCCATTAATGCCTCCATTTTCTGTCTCTAACACTTGGTGTAAGCTCAACAGCATATTGAGCTGTCAGTGGTCACACCATCTGCTTCAACATATTTTCATTAATGAGGTTAAAGTTATGGGAATTTCTGCTTGGTAACTGGTCTTTGCCGTGGCATCAATAGAAGTGTTTTGTGTTAAATGACTAGCCTTCCCTGAAAGTTGTGAGCTACCTTTGAAAAGTAGGCTTTAAATGTTTCTAGTGTACTCTACTATCAGCGATATTTGAATGATGAGCTGGTTTGTTTTGAAGTCATGTTTTCATAGGGCGCAGATGGAATCTTTAATGCTTTGTCATCCTTGATAAAGATTCAATTTTTACAATCCACACATATGCATTTGCAAAAATAAAAAACAATGGGGGTGGACATAAGTTTTGTTTGAGTTACTAAGCATGCATTTACTTACAAAAAAAAAAAAAGTTACTAAGCATGCATCAAAAAATTTGCCGAGTTGCATCTAGGTCTCAAATCCTGTAAAGTGGTCAGACAACTTATATTAATCTTCTAAAGGGCTCGTTTGGATAGTGAGATGAGATGAGATGGTTTTAGATGAGTTGAATAAAATATTGTTAGAATATTATTTTTTAATATTATTATTGTTTTAGGATTTGAAAAAGTTGAGTTGTTTATTATATTTTGTATGGAAATTTGAAAGTTGTAACAATAAGATAAGATGAGTTGAGAGTATTTTTGTATCCAAACGGGGCCTAAAAGAACAGCTGATATTAACCTTATGGAGTTTTTTTTATAAGTAATAAGATAACCTCATGGAGTTACTGTTACCGTTATAAAAATTTTAAAAAATAAACCTTATGTGTTTGCTATTAGTTGAGTTTTCTTGCTGAAACAAATTTGTTTTTCTTATTCTGAACAGTTGAAGGACATGGCTGAAAGGCTGCCTGTGGGAGCTGCTCGGAGCATCAAATCACCTTCTCTTGCTTCCTTTGGTTCCAGTCCTGCTTCCAATGACGTTTCTAATGCTTCTATTGACCGAATGAATGGTCAAGCAGCATTCCAAGAACAAGACTCAATTGGATCAAACATCCAGCTACTTAATGGATCAAGCACCAACAGTAAACTTAGTTTAGGTCCCAACAAACAATCCCATCCAGACCCAACAGCTAGAAATGGAAGCAGAATGAAAGAAAGTGAATCTCGTCTTGACACTGAATGGGTTGAGCAAGATGAGCCTGGCGTGTATATTACACTTACATCCCTACCAGGAGGTGCCAAGGATCTTAAGCGTGTTCGCTTCAGGTACATTATCCTCAGTTTCCTTTGCATCTAAAAAATTATGCAATACTTCTGATAAACATGGATGTCAAACAAGTATTTACCAAGTCTTGAAGAGAAATAAGAGGAAAAGGCTATGATGCATCTCTTACTAGTCTTGACAATTATATTCCTCTTCTCCTTTGGTAAAAGAGTTCCAAATGTAATAGGAGCTGCCAAAGAGTTATAAGAGATAGAAGCTGGCAAAGAGCTTTAAAAAACTTATTTTGGGTTTTTTTTTTTTTTTTTTTTTCTGTTTTACTTTGCCTTGCTTTTGAGAACCCATACCTAGTTGTCTATTATGACCCCTTGAATATGTGGAGATTAATAATTTCTTATGAACCCCTTAAGTGAGTTCTGAGAATTGCCATATCATGATCTTCCACCTGGGACAAATGTAAACCTTTTTGTTTTTCCCTAATGGTGGTGGATGCAGTCGGAAACGGTTTAGTGAGAAACAAGCAGAACAGTGGTGGGCAGAGAACAGGGCGAGAGTATATGACCAATACAACGTACGCATGATTGACAAGTCAAGTATTGGTGTGGGAAGCGAGGACTTGGCTCATTAACATTTGGTAATTGTCATCTGTAAATGAAATTATCTTTTCCACATTACAGCTTGACTTATTGAGAGGTCATACTAATTGATTAGATTTGGCTACCACCTGCTTTTGAAGTTTGAGGGAAGCAAGGTTTGGTATAAGGAGAGAGTCAGAGGGGTTTGAAAATCTGTTTTTGGTATTTCCGCTTTTTTTTTTTTCCTATGATATTTTTTCAACTTGATTTTTACCTTCCAATTTTTTCCCTATATGTGCCTTGTGTGGGGGTTGAGAGTGAGAATTGTAAATTCGTAGAAGGTTGCGGGCTCTTGTGGCTACCATGTAAATTCCATAAACAAAATATCTGCAGGTATTTTTCTCTCAACATTTTTATATTATTCGATCGGGTCAATATTAAAGCAGCTGTTATGTACCATTTCCAGGCAAATTCATCTTTTGATCCCCCTTCCATTTGTTGCCAATAATGTAAGCATCCATCTTAGCACAAAATGAATTAGATGTCTGCTTGATTAGATATACATTTTGATATGTTGGTCCTTCTATAAATCTAAATCTGCCTTTAATGGCAACTTATTGTCATGCAAGTAGATGTCACACTGATGAATGGAGATTATACTTAATGGATTTCAGCTCCTTCCTCCCTCTTACAATTTATTTTCCTTAGTTCTCTTTACCTTTGGATGAATGCTCATGTTTTACTATCAAAAGTAGCAAAAAAAACAAAAAACAAAAAGGCCAAGCTGCTTTCATTTCTAGTTTTCAGGCTATCTTGCATCGTTTTTGTCTTTCTGTTGTTTAGGTGCATCTATTGCATGCTTAGTGATGAAACGAATCAGAGGCACTGACCCCCCAAGACTTTGAAGAAGAAATTACCCAAAAATAAAAAAGTGCTGTAACATCTTATATATATATATATATATATATATATATATATATATTTGGTTTTTTATGAATTGAAAATAAAAATTGTGCACCTGGTCATGTGCGAGCCAATGAAGGTCAGTCCTAGTATATTGGAAGGCCGGGATTCCGAGGATAAAGACGCATACTGGTTACCAAACATAAGAAAAAAAAATTAAGAGAAAAGATAGGGTAAAGGTTTCTCCCTCTTGTTTTTTTAACAGTGTTTTTTCCAGTTAGCTATGAACCCATATAACGTGTCCATGTAATAGGAGAGAAAGTAAAAGATCAGTTTTTTTTTTTTTTTTTAATCCATGAGATATGCTCCTAAAAATTGTTTACAGCCAAGATTTGAACTTTAAATTTGGGAGGAGCATACTCTTAAAAATATTTTAGAATATTTGTAAATGATAGTGAAATTGTTTGTGAATAGTAGTAAAATAATTTGAGTTAAAAATATTTTATTGGAAAGTCGGGATTTTGAGGATAGAGACGCTACTGGTTACCAAAAATAAGAAAAAAAAAAAAAAGATTGAGAGGAGGGAAGTGGGGGGAGAATGGTGAGGTAGAGAAAAAGATAGGGTAGAAAGCTAAAGTTTTGAAGGGTTTTCCTTCTTTTTTTAATACGTCTTTTTCCAGTTAAGTTTTGAACCCACATAAGGTTATCACGAAGAGCATATAAATTATCAGTGTTTATATATATATATATATACATACTAGGTGAAAGCAATGTGCAATTCACGTTTGTTTAGTTTATATTTTTTTTTTGTTAAGAATTAATTTTTTATTAATAATGACGTAATGTTTTCGGTTAATTAAATAACGATGTAATGGTTATGTAATTTATAAAGAATTACACGCTGTGATATATTATAAAAGAAAAGTATTAATAGAAGTTATAAATAACATGATCTCATAAATAAACATCGCACATAGTTTTATAAAAGTTGTTTGAGATAATTTTAATTCTAGGATGACGATCCAACATTTTTCTCATCTTGCATTCTCGATAGAGAGTAGTGTAACGTGCAATGCATATTTTCCTAGTCGGGAAAAAAATTGTAGAAGAATCCAATTCAGCACGGGTCACTGTAAAATGTGAAAACTTCGTTACATTACTTTTTATAGCCATGGAGAGAATCTAAATAAATACTAATGGCTCTTAGAAGCATGAAATAAAAATATGGGGTCCAAGCTATTTTTTTGAATGTATGCAGAACTAATATATTCTTGTCATTTTTAATAAAATTAAAAATGTACTAATAATGGGATGCAATGGCTTTCATGAACGGACTTGTGTGAATCATATTTTTGTATTTAACTTTGTTTTTGGTTTCTGAATTATGAAACTTAATTTTATTTTTCTATGTATTGTTTCACTCTATTAAACCCTATTTCGATTTTTGATCCTCACAAAGAGATCAATCAATGCATGTGATTTGTTTCAATCGATTTTCAAAATCAATAGAAAAAAAATATAATTGAAATCGGTCCATTAATGAGCAATTTAATAATCAGCACAAAAATCAATATGCATTAAGGGGGTCTAGCTTCTATAGAGTGGCAAAGGGTCACATGAACTGAGGTGGGTCCTAGATAGTGGAAGACAAAAAATCAATATTAAAATGATAATAAAAAAAGCCAAGACTGATTTAGAAAAAAGACGTCAACTTTAATGGAACACAATAAAATTCGTAATTTCCGTTAGATAGCCTCGGTTAAACCAACATTTTTCCGTTAAATAGCCTCTTTTTATATATATAAAGATATATTTATGCCCCTAAAAATTGTTTACAACCAAGATTTGAACTTCAAATCTAGGAGGAGCATACTCCTAAGACTAACCCATAGATATTGGATGAGTTTCTTCCCCTTATTGAGGGCTTTTGGGGAGGGATGAAGATCATCCTATGCTCTTGCTTGCCTTAAAGTTTATTGGGGATTCAGGATCCCTATAATCGTCCCAAAATTTGAAAACCTAGTTGTTAAATAGTTAAAGAAGTGTAAAAAGAAAAAAATATAGGATGGAATTGGGACCATCGAAGTAGCTCATGTCTCATGCTCTCTTGATTTATAGACTACTATATGGTTCAAGAGAAGACCTATCCTGAAAATGGTTTTTGTAAGCAGATCTCGAAGAGATCTACCCAAAGTTTCACTGCACTCATAAAAGATTGTCATAGTTGAAGTTGCAATTGAAGAAGGTTTTCCTTTCATACTCCACAAACTTGGATAGAATAGTATGTAGACTCTAGGTTTTACAACCACCCCCCATTCAAGGTGGCTAAGACAACTCCTAGAGTTGCTAGTCACACCCCGAAATGGAGTAGCCAACCACCCGTTGAATTGGACAACTATCCTCTATTTGTTCTAATTTATATATTTACATATGATATAGGTTAGAGTTTTGATTTATATTTTAAATGTTTATTGGGAAGGAAATGTTTTGGTTGATAGTGTAGTTGCATATGGTGCTCTTGGCAATACTTTCTGTTGTCACTCTCCCTCTGCTACCTAATCATAGTTTGATTATTTTTATACTAAATTGAGTTACAATCCCTTGCTTTCGATAGTAGTTCTTAGGAGTGTAATCAATCTAATCTGATCAGTCTTTGAGGAGAGTTTTGGACTAGACCAATTTTTTCGTCCACCGAAAGTCTAAACCGAACTGCGCTATGGTTCAGTCCGGTCGACCTTATCGTGCGTTTGGTCTGGATCCTTTTTTTTTCAAGTTTAATTACGTGAATGATTTAATCTTTCTAATTAAGTGTAAACTTAACTAATCAAGTCTTCTAATTAAATATAATAAATTAATAATGTAAATAGTATGTGTATTATCAATGATTAATAGTTAATGCACTATCTTAAAGTTCTTAACCTTTAATATTTTTTATAATCTAAGCATAAATAATTATGTTAGAATAAGATTACATAATTACTTATAACTAGTTAGAAGAAAATACATAATTACTTGCTTTCAATTTATATAACTACTTTAAAAAATTATAAAATATCATATAATAAATTTATATAATAAATTTGATCCGTCCAATCCGGTTTGAGTTGAAAAAACTTCACCTTAATACTGGACAGAAAATCGATTTTTCCTATTTACTTAGATCAAGATCGATCAATTCTTTAATCGGTTCTGTTGGCCTTTTTAGTGTGGACCGAAATTTTTATAGCCCCAATAGTCCTTAGACCCTAATGATTTCAACTCATCTTATTATTATTCATAAATTTTAACTTATAAATCTCATTACTATTCACAAACCATCTCACTACTATTCTTTCTGTTGATAAATAGTTTTACTGATAGTTTGGAACTAGTATAATTTTATAGGTTATAGTTTAAAGGTTTGGTTTTGGGCTTTTCTTGTTAAAGGTTTTCTTTAAGTCGAGATATTTAAAATTTGAGGTATAGGCCTCCTATAACAATTTTCTATATATTATATACATATATTATTTATTGAGTATTACTAAATATATTTATATTTATAATTTTACTTAATTAATATGTGGAGAATTAAATTTTTTATAAATTTTTCTTAAATTTTTTATAATCTTTTCTTAATTGCATTTAGTTTTTTTTTTTGTCTTTTTTTGTTTGAAATATTTTCCTTGTCATTAATGAATGTAAAAGACCTAAATTCTTCGTCAATATTGAAAGATTAGTCATGATCCAAAGGCTATATATATTGACAGATTGTAAAGTTTCTCTATTAGATAATCCCATTCTTCGCAGGCCGTCACCAACTCCCTCGTCCAATTTCTCAACACCTTAGCATTCTTGACAGACACGACAGAACACAGTACACAGCACAGAGGACGAAACCCATTACTGAGGTAGACGAGAACCGAAACCCGCAAACTAGACAGCGCGACAGAGATTTCATTTTAACCGTCGGATGGCAAGGGATAGCTGTTTGGCTCGTGTGACCGCCGGCGTTGCAGTAGGCGGTGCTGTCGGTGGCGCCGTTGGTAATTCCACCCTACTGCCTACTCCTCGAAAACCCTAATCTGTTTCTGTCTTTCCTTTATTTCTTTTTTTCAATTCCGAGGTTCCTTAACAACCTTATTGTTCAACGTTCGTTTTGGGGTATTGTTGCTTCTTTTCTTGGATTGCATACTTGTTCTCCAATTTTACTCTTGGTTTTCCTGGGGTTTTTTAGCAATGCTTTTGGCGTTGCAAGTAGCCAAGTATTAAAATCTTGATCTTTAGAGGTGTATTTCCAGGCGAGCCCTGTCGTCTAAACAATACCCACTTCACTGCTTCTATAATTGTGGCAGGATGACTTGTTATTTTTTTGTGCATGTATTGCTGTTCGTAATGTTGATGCATAATGGATTTTACACCTGACTATAAGTTTTATTAAATTAAGAGTTAAGAAAAGAGGAAAATTTAGCCTTGAATTCATTTACTGCATTTTAAAGCATGCCCCCTTGTGGTAAACCGCATGGGCTATCGCTATCTTTCTTGGGTATATCGTTTGTCAAGCTATGTATGTTAAGAGTTTCTTGGATATGTGCTTATTTTTCAATTTAGTTCATGGAAGCTTGAATATAAATTATTGTTTTTTTGAAGTTATAAGAAACATAAACAGAATTCATTTCTGTTGCCGGAAACCGCTGATTAGGAATAAATTTCCAACCTTGATGGAAATAGTTTCATTTTTTCTCACTTTGACCTCTAGCAAGTATACATTTATAATTCTTGTATTATTTGTTTATCTAATCATATGTGATATATACAGGTGCTGTGTATGGCACTTATGAAGCTATTAGGTATAAGGTAATTGTCTTGAACTTCAACTCGTGAGATTGTGTAGACTTCACTTTTGACTTCTCTTTCTTCTTCCTTTTTTCTCTTTTTTCCACATTGCATATGATCTTCCCAAACGACCTTTTTCATGTTACTGTGCATAGTTCTTACACACTTTGTATGAGTAGGAGATGCATAAAACCGGCATCAAGAATGAATGCACTTATAAAAAAAGGAGATGCATAATATGTCCATGCAAAAAATTGGATCCTCATCGCAAGATAGCCTGTTAGCATACCATGAAATATAGATTCAATTTCTGGAGCTGTTATACGAAAGTCTGATGGCTTGGTTATTGCCCTGAATGGTTTGTTCTGCTTAGAAACAAATAACTGGCATTATAAAGAGCCTGCTTGCAGCACAAAAGCCTCAGCTAAATGTTTTGAACCTTATCATGGATGATTAATAGATTGTGGGGGTGAAATAATGGCTTGTATGGTGGCATTGGTGTGGCTGAGATCACACACAATGCCCACTAATTGGAAACTAGATATGAAAAATATGAAAAAAATTTGAACCATTATAGCGATTAAAATTGTGTCGTAAGGAAAAGGCAGTCTCACAGAAGGTTTAAAAGGTGGAAATATTGAATATTGATAAAGTCTAAAATTCATGTATGTATATTGAAGTTCAGCATATTGAAGTGCTGATTTAAAACTTTATTCTACAGATTTATTTTTAAGCTGTTCTAAGTCTAGTAAAATCCATTTGTTAACCCATGCCAAATAAAGATGGTAATTACCATAGCATGTTGAATAGTGTGATGCATGGAGAAGTTTATTATGTTGTAAGATTAAGAGTAAAACTAAGAGCCAAACCCAAGAGGTTGGCTTAAGTGATAAGGAAAGGCCTTGGTCTTGGTGGTTTACTCCCTCTAGGTATAAGGTTCAAATCTTTTTGAGTGCAAACAATTTTTTGGGGCCATCAGATTGGGGAACTTCCTCTTGAATTACCCAATGTGCACTTGCAGGAAACTCCTTGCTGAGGGTCTATGCACCCCCGATATAAGTCGGGCTTTGTTCTCGGACACCTGGTGCCAATAAAAAAAATTGAGTGAAACTAAGAGCCACAGGCCCACTAGATCTTCACTGGACTGCACCTTCGTGGCCTTATGAATATTGGGTGACTTTCTTTTGTTTTCTTCATGTCTTTTTCCCTTTCTTCTCCTGCTTTGGGTTGGCTGCCTTAGTCTGATTTTGATCCGATCCCGTCAGTATAATTTGGACTCGTGTGTATATTCCATATCTTAAGGGTCATCATGTAATAACCAAAACCCAAGTTAGGAAGTACTATGTGTAAAATTCTGGTAAAACATTGACTGAATCAATGAATTGAGGCAGCTGTTGCTTTCTGGATGAGATATCCTCATTGGTAGCCGCTCTTCTTCCTGGCAACCCATTGCCTATATTTAAATTTTTCAACGTGAATCAATATCTTAGCTAAGCGTGATTTGTGTAGCCAGATGATGTATCCTCATTGGTAGACCCCTAGGAAAAATATTGATTTGTGCAGCCAGATGAGCATAGAGCTAAGAAGGAAAGTTATCTTTGATTAATATATATATGTATATTTATATTTATATAAAACATACTTTTGGATGCACAACTGTGAAATCACCTTCACTTATAAAAAAAGAAAAAACTGGGAAATCACCTTCTCTACGAGTCTACAGCTTAGATCTTCTGCCTGCAGAAAACATATTTATATTACCCATGATTGTCAATTGATAAACTAATTCAGTTTGGATGTCAATATTTGCAATTGCTTTTATAATTATATTTCATGTACTTATAAAAAAAAAATTATATTTCATGTAATAAATAATTATTTGGATATGCAGGTACCAGGACTAATGAAGATCAGGTACATTGGACAAACAACACTAGGCAGTGCCGCCATTTTCGGTCTTTTCTTGGGCGCTGGAAGCCTTATACATTGTGGGAAGTCATATTAAGGACTTTTAGATGGATTAATTGTCTGTGCTTTGAGCTTTGATGTGATCAATTGCCCTTTGGCCTTGGACAGTATGCGAAGAGTGCATAATTTATTTCTTGAAAGGCAAACCTTTTGTTGTGGTGTTATTTTCATGGGTGCTAGGAAATTCATGGAAATTATCCTTTAAATCATTGTCAAATTTTCTTTATAATTTCTATCTGATACTGGCTGTTGTACGTTGTGGTATGATCAATTGAACTATCTAGTACGGCCTTTTATTATGTTTGCGGCACTTCTTTCCTGCATTCCAGGAAAAGAGTTCTTCCCTTCCGGAACTCCGCATATATTTTGACCTGTTTGTGTTATCGCAAACACGTAAGATTGCATTAAAAACCAAGGGAGAGAACAAAGAAAATGTGCCAAAAAAGGGTCACCTTATTATTATTGTTGCAGTGTTTACAAAGGCATCACTGTTCGCAGAAAGGCCTCGTTCCACAATACCTCGAATCCCTTCAAAATATATGGACATCGAAGCAATCGGAAGAGAACATTCAAAAGCTCATGCGCAACAGACACCCCGCCACATTCCCCTATTATCGAAGCTGCAATATAACAACTATTTGATTCACAATGCAAACGTACATCAACGGTTGGAGCATTTTGACCTGCAAAATCGATGTCTTGGAATGACTTATAACGGCGGCAAGCGGCAAATATTATACTAGTTATCTACCAGGCTAACCAACCCCAAACAAAGCCAAAAGCCCATTACTAAGCCCGGGGCTAAACTTAATGCACACCCAGCAGGGTCTCGATGATGGACCATGGTTCAGCCTGCGGAACCTCATATTCCCCCATCCAAAAGCTCAAGGGACACTATTTGTTTGTTCAAGTACCATGAATTCAATTGAACGAAAAAAATCTAGTTGTAAGGTTTTTTTATATGAGAAGTAATACTAATATAAAGGAATTATGTAAAAGTAAATTTACAAATTGACGTATCTTCATGTGATCTATTAGATATAAAAATAACTTTATAATATGACATATCGTACCAAATCACATTAGTTTGTGAGTTTACTTTATGTAATTTGTTTGTGGCTAAAATATTTTTTGTTTATTGTCACGCATGAATAGTATGAAATACAAAACATGTAGACTCAACAATTAAACGAAAAAGAAAAGAAAACTTAGGGCTTGTTTGGGAAGTGAGATAAGATGAGAATTTTGTTAATAATAATAAGATAGTTTGTGAATAACAGTAAGATAGTTTGAGTTGAGTATTTTTAAAATTTTGAGAAATAAGAAAGAAAAAGGTGAATAAGGAATACTATATAGTTAAAATATTTTAATAATATAGTTTTATAATATTATTTTTATTTGAAATTTTGAAAAAGTTGAAATTATTTTTTATTTGAAAGTCTGAAAAAAGTTGAAACAATTAGTTTGAAAAAGTTGTAATGATTAATTTGAAAATTTTGTATTTGAATTATGTTTGACAATAAGATAGGATGGGATAAAATGAGATCAGATGAGAATTTTGTATCTCATCTAAGGCCTCAAACCTGACCTTAAAATAGAGATAAACATCTTAATTGCAAATGACTCTCCTTTAACTATAAAATATGAAAGGCATAACCGTTCTACCCCAAGCTAAGCAAACAAGCAACTAAATAATTGAACCAAAAAATCAGGTGAAGCAATGCTATCTCCAATTAGAGCTCCCCCCTTCTTTCCCATGGAGGCTATAATGCCGCCTATCTTTATCATCGCGATTGATGGGTATTAGATGGACCCTATTGACATGTATGTGGTAATGGCTAAATTATACTTCTCCATTGATTAATACAATTTTGTCAGTTTATCCCTAAATTCTAATTCCTTTTTATTTTGGTACTTGGCTTCTTCATAATTAATATTGATTTTAATTGATTTTTATTGATGAGATTTTGTTCTATAATTTATAAGATTTTTTTCACGTTACAGAAAATACTATAAATATAAGGAAAATTTTATTTTTAATTTGATGTGTAGAGTATATCTAATAAAATATTTATATAATATAATTTGATTTAAATGATAAATTTTAAATTTTAATATAAATGATGTAATCTACGATTTGATAACAAAATAACAACAAATATAAAGCGAAATAACTTGGCCCTTAAGTAATTGAAATTTTTAATTCAGAAAAAATAAATTAATTTGATTGGAGTCCATCGCTCTCTATTTATCGCCCTCTCGCTCGTTAGACGCTATCCTCCTCCTGCAGTGTTGTAGTTTTCAAAGCTGCAATGGAAGTTAAGATCGGGAAGTTCTTCGACTCCGTCTCTAATTTCTTCTCCGGCGGCGACCACATCCCCTGGTGCGACAACGACGTCGTCATTGTAAGCTCTATTTTCCTTTTTATTCTTCCTTTCACCGCAGTTCCCTCTCCATAGAAAGATTACAACTTTAACCGAATTTCATTGCGGGATTCCTTCGAACGCTTTGCAATAGCTGAAGATCTAGATGAATGGAGATCTGGGTCCAATAAAATAGTTGCCTCTGTTTTATGCTTTAATTGAATAGCCAAATATCTGCCGGGAAATTTGCATCCTGAAATTGTAGTGAGATGGTTTAGCTAAGGGTTTGGATATTCGTAGTCATTTATAGTCATTTTATCCGATTTTAGATCACAATTTCAGTTTCATGACCTAGACGATGCAGCTTGAAGTTCTAACTTGTTTGTAATTTCTTAGGATTTCTGACGAGACTTTTTTCTCGAGTCCCAAAAATATGGGGGTTAATTATCAATCTTTTGTCAATTTGTTTAAAGTCATCAACTCAACATAAATAAACATTGATTGGGGTCTTATGAATTATGGAACTCTGACTTTGGTGTATATGTCACAGAAATTGACTTGTCTGTAAGTGGTCATTATTGGGGTAGGGATGATTGCTAGGCTCGTAATACATTTTTTTCCCTTCCCTACTTTTTTTATGTGCACACTTGTTGAAAATCATTCTATACGATCAGATTTGTGTCCATTTTTTTTCACACTGACATATTGCTCTCCTGTTATGTTTAGAGAATCTAATTCTTGTAGTCTGTTCTTCCTTTTATAACAGATTATGGATGTTAGATCTGTGGAAAGTGCCCCAGTGTTTCCTTATAATACTTGGAACTCTAATTCTTGTGCGAGTTGTGGAAGTTTTCTGTGTCACTTATTATATAATTGAGATATGTTCGTGGCAGATCCTTGTTGATTCTTACTGTCTGAATTTGTTTCTGGTAAGGGGCCGCTTGATAGTTATATTTGTAATGCTTAATAGATAAACCAAAAGTTGACTACAGACTATTATACAGAAAACAATCTTTTGGTGCATCGTATGATTGTGTTAAGAACTGCTCAACATTTTGATGCATGATTCAGCCCTTCCTTTGGAATGTATCATGTACAGTATTCAACTTTTAGCAGTCATATTGACTCTCACTTGCATTTTTTTTTTTTTTTTTTGTTGGGTCCTTTCCTATGTTTGTCTTCTGAACTCGTGAATCTGCAGAGCTGTGAGAGAGAGGTTGCTGAGGCTGAAAAAGGTTCCTCTGATGAGTTTTTCAAAGAATGTATCATGCGTTTATCATGGGCTCTTGTTCACTCTAGACGACCTGAAGATGTACAACGTGGGATAGCAATGCTTGAAGGTGGACATATATATAGAACTTTGCTCCTCTATATCTCTCTCTTTGTGTGTGTGTGCAGTGTCCCTCTCCTTCCTTTGAGCCTCTTACCCAAGAAATGCAACTTGCCTGAATGGCCTTGAATATTTGATGTTAGAGTTTCTGCTGTGTGCTGAGCTTAGTTTGTTTGATAACTTCTGCAAAACTTGTCTTGGCAGCTTCTTTGGCCGGTACTAACAGCCCTCTGCAAAAAAGAGAGAAGCTTTATCTTCTCGCTGTTGGGCATTACAGAAGTGGTGACTACTCGAGAAGTAGGGAGCTTGTGGAGCAATGTTTAATGGTCTGATCACTGCTCTCCTGATATGATCTTCTAACTGGCAAACCTATGCTAATGACCATTTGCTTCATATACCTTGAGTTATTTCATCTTCAATGCATGACAACTTCAAATCTAAGATTGTCAGAACGTCTCCTGATTTACCAATATAATAACTCCTGTAACTTGGTTGTTGCATGTTTCTTCCGGTAGATCGCACCTGATTGGAGACAGGCGCAGACCCTTAAGAAAACAATTGAAGACCGGATCAAAAAAGGTCACAATCAATCTTACTTTCCTCTTCTCCATTACTATTTTGACTTGGAGCATAACAAAATGCTAAACTTGCTTGCCCCCCTGTTTTGTGTGAATTTAGATGGTGCTATTGGCATAGGCATTGCTGCAGCTGGTGTCGGACTGGTTGCTGGTGGGATTGCTGCAGCACTGAGCAGGAAGAAGTGATCCAATTCTATTGAGTTCACCTCTTTGCGATAAGTTTATATGAACATGTTTGTTTAATTCTCCAATCCTGCTACCTGGCTATCATGTTTTATTTTAAGTTGAAAAATTGAAAAGGTCTTTAATCAAAACTTACCAGCGAGATGTAGAAACTGCACAAGTCTTTGCCCGACTTGGTTTGTTGTACAATATGTTGATGTACATGGAAGATGTGCCTTGTTTAGTTACACAGTTCACATGAGATGAGATGAGATGTGATGTTTTGTTTGAAAGTTGAATAAAATATTATTATAATATTATTTTTTAATATTATTTTTATTTTGAGATTTGAAAAAGTTGAATTACTTATTATATTTTGTGTGAGAGTTTGAAAAAATTATTATGATTATATAAAATGAGATGAGACAGTTTGGTTTTATATAACCAAACTAGCCCGTAATGTTATGAGTAAGTCAGTTTAACTTGTTCATGAATGAATATTTTTGTTAGAGCTCTCAATTGTACTGTGGATTTCCTCCCTCTTCATGCTCTCCACCTATTCATAATCAAAGAATCCCATAAAACGGCTTCAAAGAAAGCCAAGCCTTCTCACTCCTGTGGCTTTAATTTGGAATTGTTTATTTTCATTTTGGTAAACCTAGTTTCTTTCTATTCAAATATATCATGAACTTTTAACTCTAATCAACTTACAGTTACCGAAACAAACTCTATAAATAGGAAGCTCGTCTTGAACCACTAAAATACAAAATGTCAACTTTATTAAGCACAATCTCGCTAGATAGGTCGCATAATCCGCTTAGAATGATGCCACAAGAAGTATTTACACTCTAAATTATTTCCCTTTTTTGAGTACTGCTAGATAGAGAGTGTAAATTTTATGCAATCATTTTGAAAAAAAGTAAATTTCACGATCAAAAATTCAAAAATGGATTTTTCATACAAGTTCTAGATTTCTCATACTTTTTTAAAAAAATGTACATGAAACTGGCATAGTGTATAATTATATAAATCATTTTTCTCTTCAATTTCCTTTCTAATCTACATAGACCAAAAAAGTGACGTGTAACTGTAAATGCCAAAAAGTGGGATGAACACACTGCATCCTCAATTTACAACCAATGTTACTATTTGTATCCAAAATTCTTTTACAATTACATATTACACTCTTCAATTAAAAAATAGATATATATAACATGAATCTTCTGTTCCTATTCGAACTATTAAAAATTTAAGTGGTACAATTTACCAGCTTCGAATTGTCAAATATAGAATATATCAGTTTTAAAAATTTTGAATGCAAGGTACAAATGTCTTAAAAATCTTGTGTTTGCTATTCATCATCTCACCCACCACATTTTTTTTTTTTTCTTTCCAAACTAATTGAGTTGTTCTACTTATCATCCATATATCATATATTTAGTAAGGAAAAAAATAAAAGAATCATGTGTGATGTGAGGAAAATAAATTAATTTTTTTAAAAAATCTAAGGGTGAACAAAGGTTCCTTTGGAGCTGGTCCAGAGATTCCCGTCAAATCGGCCCTAGTACATAATATTTTGTATTTTCCATCATGGTTCAGTGTTTAGCTCTGCTCTGGTATGGGCAGTTCCAGTGTAATGAGACAAGGAGCTTTATCCACCAAAGCCTAGTTTCCGGTTCCCACCTTACTCCCCTAGTGTTTTAAGCGTCAAACAAACTTGTACTTTTTTTGTCAGCTTCTCTTGAACAATTCAGTAATATAAAGCACATGAAACAGAAAAACCGGAGGAATCACTAGCATGTAATGTGAGATTGAGTACAAATATGAGATTGAAATAGAAATAACATTCAAACGTCAATTTTTGGCTTCAGAGTGAATTCAACCACCTCGGAATTCCATGCAAAAGGAGAGTCCCAATGTATTGGAGAACATGGAGGAGAAGTCCATTCTGTTGAAGATGCTAACCGATCAGAAAATTCGGATATGGGTAATTCTACTGGCTCAGGGTAGCAGCGTTGACTATCAAGATCAGTCTATATAAAAGAAGAACAGACATTTATATAAGATGATAATAAAGTAAGGAGAAGCTAGTTTGCAGAGCAAGAATGAAAAAACGACATCACGGGAAACCAAGCTTTGTTGGCGACACATCTTCATAAAAAGGATGATTGTCATTTCTATGCACACTTACTGATATGGAGTATGCAGAATTAAATTTTCAAAATTATTGGTGTGTCAAACTAGACCTGCCCTTCCATTTACATTATTTCAAAGTAGAGAGGTAGAAAAGTGAAAAAGAAGCAGCACCTTTGCTTGTTTGTACTCTTGGCATTCAGTGTTACATGCAGAATCTGCACAGGAGGAAAAAAGGGAAAAGAAAAAGATGAGCTTAATGAGCTGTGCATGCAGAGTACTTTTTGACTATATATAACAAATTGAGAGTTAGACGAGAAAAATGGCATCAGATTTAAATTACAGAAAGGGGAAGAAAACACTTATTCAGTCTGATGTAAAACCATTCCAGACTTTTCAAGACAAGTGTTCCTCACTCCATTACTTCCGGCTTATTTCATCACTAAGTCATATTCCATTCATTTTCTAATGCAATTCCAGTCTCTTAAATGGGGAGGAGCACCTTAGGACAAGTTTAGGGAGTGAAATGAGACGAGAATTTTGGAAATAGTAGTAAGATAATTTGTGGATAGTAGTGAGATAGTTTGAATGTTTTATGGGGTTTTAGGAAATGAGAAAAAAAATTAAATAAAAAAATTATAAAGATAAATATTGTTAGAATATAATTTTTTAATATAATTTTTGTTTAGAGATTTGAAAAAATTGAATTATTTTTTATTTTTTGTTTGAAAGTTTGGGAAAGTTGTAATAATTAGTTTGAAAGTATTTGTGTTTGAGTGATATTTGGGAAGGAGATGGGATGAGAATATTGAAATAGAAATTTTTTCCAAACAAGTCCTTACTCTTGGGTGATTCACTGACTGCAATAAATATCCTTTAAGACAAGTGCTTGTTTGATGAAAACACAGGAAATTGAAGTAAACCAGAAACTATTTTCTATCCACTTGAATTAGAAACATCTAATGAATCTTGAAAAATGAGGTCATCTACAGTAGCAAGATTGCAAAAAATGTGCTTCAGATTTATTCTGGAATATACATACCAATAAGAACATACGGAGACTCCAGGAATTATTGATGTGCATTAAGATAATGTAGAAAATCAGACGTCTTATTAAATTGAAAGTAGCAGTGTATTCACTGCTTTGGATCATCTTTCAAACAGGAAAAAAAAAAACTGACTACCAAGTCAAAACATATATGTGAAAACAGAGGATCAAATTGTTAATGAAATAATATTGAAATGAGAATCGAGTATAATCACCTTGTCCTGGAAGAACCAAATCCAGGTGAAAAGTATTCAGTGCACTTTTTTGTGCCTCGATGCACTTTCTGTGATCATGCAAAAACATTTCTTCGGCTACATTAAGTTCCTCTTTTGGTATATTCATTTTCTTCGAAGATGCTTCATGATGAAGGGACGATTTGTTTGTTATGTCATTGAGAGCTTTACGACTTCCATGCCCTAATCCTCCTTTCTTTTTAGCTGTTTTTGAACTCTTCATTTTTCCATCTAAAATGTCCTCTACCAAAGAAATAAATTCAATTAGAGAAAAATAATATGAAATCATTCAGAATGCCTAATTAAAATTGGTCATGGATGAAGACTATCAACATTGGATTAACTTCAGGCAAGATCGCCTGCCAGCCAGCAAAACTCCAGTTTCAACAACATTAGAATCTTCCTCTTTGACTTGAGAATATAAGAAAAACATGGAGCATTACTTTTGTGGTGAAAGTCCAGATTTTCATTCGGAATGATTAGCTGCCCCCGAGTGAAATGGCTTGCCATTGCTTCTTTTTCCTACCCTTGCTATAAAAAATCCCCAAATATCCGAACGCAGAGGATGAGCAACTGGTCATGGAAAATTCAAATATCAGAAAAAATACTCATACAAATCCACAAAGAAACAAGATTACGCCTCATTCACAGCATGAAATCGAGTAATATAATATAAACCCATACATCCAATGCCTAAAAAAAGATTAAGTTTACGAGGAAAAAAAACTGAAATAGAAAGAAAAATGTAAGCGTCGGAACGAGATTGAGACAGAAATCGTTACCACTTGAGATTAAGAAGAAAATGGAAGGGAACCGATTCAACCAAAGAATGCAGAGCCTCTGGCTGTTCAAAAAATACCGGCTAAAACGAAGAGCGGGTTTATAACTGGCGAAGCGAATTCAAAAAATACTGGCTGTTTGGAAACATGATTAGTGTTGCTGGTGTCGGTGGCTGTGTTCGGTCTCGATCCCGTTTAAGATATCCAATGTTCGGAAGATATTAATGAAAGACTGGATTAGCTTTAAATTAAAAAAAGAAAAGAAATCTGTAATATATTGATGGTTCTATTTCAAAATGTGTCGTTCAAGAGGATAAAGTTTAGTTTTTCTTGCTATTTTTCTAACATCCCGTCTAAACGACTAGATATTTTAGTTGAGTTTCTCTTAATTTTAGTTAATTTTATTACATTTTTAGAATTTTAGTTTAATGTGATGAATAAGTGTCATATCAATATTTTGTCGTATAATTAGAAAAAACATATATATACTGTATAGAAAATATACTCTCATTTGAAATTGAGTAAAACTTGGATGAATTATCCTTAAATTTATAAGTCATAAATAATACAATGTCTTAAGAAATGGGTTCTTTCATAAGTAATTATAATATCGACAATACAAAAGAGTGTTAAATGGAGCTCAAACTTCAGAGATATATATATGAGATAGTGCTATATATATATATATATATATATATATATAAGATGCTAGATTTAATCTGATACTTTAGATTGTAAAGTTTTTTTTTATTTTAAAATAGATTTGCCAGTTTGTAAACTTCTTTGTATAAGATCTTTGTGTGTTTATTATTTACCTTTCATCTCTATCTCACTCTTAAAGTATTCATGTAATCTCCATCTCTATCTCACTCGTTTGTTTTCACAACTATTCTTATCCCATCTTATCATTACAATTTTCTTAAATTTTAACACAAAATAAAATAAAAAATTCAACTTTTTCAAATCCTAAAATAAAAATAATATTAAAAAAATATATTCTAATAATATTTTATTTAATTTTCAACTTTTATCTCAACTCATCTCATCTGCGAAAAAACGAAGCCGACATATCTATCTTGGATATGGATAAGGTAAATGTAAACCAAGTCCAATTCAATAATTTGAATTGATATTTACTTCATTATTTATTTAGAATGTAAGTGGACTCTGATTTAGACATAGTTATCCTAATTTAAGGGGCTGTATCTTCTGCCGGAACACAACTCAATTTGCTGTTCCTGTCTTAAAAAATTAACACCCTTGTGAACAAATTTTCCGGCAGGCACTGCATGATCTAATGGAATTGTGGAATGATGGAAGAAAGAAGACTCTATCAGTTTGATGGGCAAAGATTAGTGTACTTCACAGCAGGGTCCAAATATTTTCATGCATAAGAGAAAGCCCAGAACATTATCCTTCATTCCACTCTAAAAACGTACGGCAGGCTGTAAATCTGTAAATATTAAAAGTCTACAACTGATTGCAAAAACACTCTTCAACCATTTCCTTCTTATTTAAGAAACAAAAGATTCCCAAAACAGAAAATAAAAAGAAAAAGCATTACAGAAATCACTCATCTTACACAGGAGATCATAAAATGAGCAAAGAATATTTGCCGCCTTCCTTGCTGGAATTTGGGTTCTTGAGTCTTCAGAGGGATTCAATCTTGCTTACCTAAAGCCATTTCCTTATTTGACAAGTGAACAAACCACACGTGAAAAACCAGCAACCTTGGACAAACTGTACAGGTATGCACCTCAGAGACTTTACTGTCATTTGTTAATCATTCCCTCCAAACCATACACTGAAACAATAAAATCCCCATGATGCTCAAGCGCAACTATACAACCACCTGAACAGCTCGTAAGTCTTCCTTATTGTACGGGAGGTTATGTCCAGAACTGAAAGTGGAGAGTCACCTGATGGACATCCTTTTTAAAATTCTTCAAATTTCGGTTCTGCCTTGTCGTTAATTTGAAGTAATGGGATTGCATTATCTGAAGCAGACCTATCTAATACAGTTATTGACTCCTTAAGAAAATTTCCTCAGGAGACGTTTCATCTTCCTCTTCATACTTCAGTAAATCCCCATTTCCGCTGCAAAGTCGATTAGACAATGAAGGGGATATAGGTGTCTAGCCACCTGTGGTTATTTTAACAATAAAGCATGAAAGACAAAAAGATAAATCAAGGTTCCACATCTCTATCTGATACAAAGTGAATGGATTGGAATAAATGGGTACAAGCGAATCTATCACACACCTCTAAAAGATGAGCTTCTCTCAAAGTCTTTGGTTGTATGCAATAAAATGGTTCCAGAAAGCACAACAATAAAGCCACATATTTCTGTTACTATGGTCCTCCACTTTGGTCGTCCCAGTCCTGAAACCACAAATTTCAAAATACAATCTACTTATCTTAAAGGATTTATGATTAAAAAATATGCTTGGTCTGGCAACAGGAAAATTCAAGTACACATATGGGTTCATCACAGAGATAGCATGAATTTATTCAGCGGGTCTCTGCCCTCAGGAATGCTAGGTCCAGAATATCTTTTACCCAAAATGAGGCTGGGAGCAGATTTCGAGTCTCCGTTTTAGGATTATAATAAACTAGGTACAGCTCCTACTTTCACTAGTCCAATCAGCAATATAACGTTTCTCCAACCTCTCTTCCATGATGCAATGACCCTCAAAACATATGATTTGTAATTAAGGTGTGGGCAAGGACAATAGGTGTAATATTTAACACCCTAGTGCTTGATACCCTTCTGCAGGTGTCATTTCTAGCTTTTTCCAGCCCAAATAAACCAAAAACCTAAAATTTCTCCACTTCATCTAACAAACTGAGTTTGGCAGATGCTCACAGCAAGCCCGTGTATTATTAAGTGAAAGCCAGGATTCATCTTCAGCACCTAATAAAGTGGTATGTTGCATTTAAGTTTGTCTTTGATCAATTCTTCAATCCATTTTGTGCATACCCAAATCCATGCCTCAAGAAGAGGTCAGTGTTACTCACTGCTGAATAAAGCCAACTTGAAAGTGAAGCTAGGGATAGAATATCCAATACAATTTTTTTTTTTTTTTGATCGGTAAATATCCAATACAAAAAATAATTACAGGACAATACCTTAAACATAATGACACTGGCTAGGATCGTAAGTGTAGTGAACATCACGTAATAGATAGGAGACACAATGGCAGTGTTAAATGTGTCAAGTGCCTGAAACATCAGACTAAAGTTGTTAGAGAATAAATTATAGACTCAAACTTGTGGGTATCAAGAAACATCCCGAAACTCCTGAATATAGTTAAATATTAAAGTATCCTTTAGAGAAGATATGACGAGCTAAAATAGCCATGACTTGCATAACAGATGAAAATTATTTCTGCAAAGGATCAACTACGAATGGATATCTACTTTAGAGAAGCTAACTCTTCATGAGAAAAGATGATTAGTTGAAATATGGTTTTAGCAGCACGAAATTTTAATGTCCTTTTGGCAAGTAAATTCAAAGCATTTACCCAACTCACTGAATATATATTTTTGGAGCTAGGCTATTTCAATTCTAAAGAATAACATTGAAAATCTGCACTGATGAAGAGTAGAGGCAATTAGACCAAGAACTAAGAGTGAAGCACTAAGATCAATCTGTTTACTTTCTCATCCAAGGTTTACAGGAGCTCTGAAAAGTAAATAACTTTAAGTGTATATTGTAAGGATCTGCATATGGCTAGAAATAAAACCAAAAACTAAATCTCATGGTACAATGATTAACTTTTTTCCCAGTGAAAAATATTAGAACATGAAAGGTTGGATTCACTTGCTGGTTGTAGCTATTGAAAAATCTGGTATATTTAGCAAAAATGCCATGGCCATTGCTTCAGATTGTGCCTTCAAATCTGGTACAAACCCAATGAAAAGATTTGAGGCAGCCACAAAGTTTGACTTAGATACGTTAAGGGATTAGTCTTCTAGGAGGTAAAAGTCTAAATAACTGGACAAATTGGTGATTTTGATTTATTAGAAAAAGGAAAAAGTTCAATTTCATGCTACATGATAATAGTATTGCAGTCCCTCCACATGAGTCTCCTAGTAAAGTGATGAAAAGTTGGAACTTGAAATTGGTTTTGCATCATATGAAAGATACCCAAGGGAGCATGAACAGGCACATTGCAGTTTTTATCCATGGAGAAACTTGCAATATCTGACCATGACAAGGGATGAACAGAAGATCCCTGCAATTTGAAATTGGAATTACTTGATTACTATGGGACAATAACTGCGACTATCAAGTATCATGCCTTATATACTTCAACATAGATACTATTTTAAGAATGCCCAGATTCTGTAGACAAAGTTGTTATCTATGGGTATACCCCACCCCGCATACTACACCGATGAATAACATTATGGGAAGGGGAATATTAGTAATGCCACACATCAGACTCTCACATACTTTTTAGTTCTCTTAAAGAACCCTAGGTCAACTGGAGTAAGCTTGAGTCATTCAATCACTTTGGTAGATCCATGGCAGTCAACTATACCTGATGAATGTGGGAAGAAAAGCAAATATTCTGGACCATAAATTGCTTGTAAAAATTTGACAAGACCGCATATCAAGAAGCATTTTGAAATCATGTTAGATAAGTATGCATAAGTCCTTGAAGGTATTTCATTAGTCAAAACAAAGCAGTAAACATTGAGGGAAAAAGAACAAGGGAATGGAAAATTTGAAAAAATAAATCAAAGTAAGAAAAAAGAAGGGGTAACCTTTACCTGATATTTGAAGCATCAGGGATTGTAGAAATACAACTCTTAACATTATGCTAGGCTAAATTAAACACACTGACACTACCATCCCAAACTGACCTTGTTGAGATAATTCATCTGAGTGATGACACATGCAGCCACAACCAACATGAAAAACCATGTTTCTGGATAGAATAACTGATTCTTTCCCTCAAAAGTTAACTTTATTGAAGTTCCAAGGGCTTTAACACTCATAACCTGTACAAGTATTGGCAATTTACACATTTAAAAGAAACACAGATAAAGCATGTATAAGTTTTGCAATTGAATTGTAGAAGAAGAAAAACCACTGAAGAAGATAGGAGGGTTCAAATGCTAAAAAATGAACATCTCCATATATGTATAAATCCTGTATCAGTGAAGGTCTACAGAAATGGGGAGAGAGAGTGTGTGTGTGTGTGCAGGCGAGCGCGTGTAACATTAGGGTACTCAGCCAGGAAAAGAACTGAAAACCATTAACAGTTGAAATGATACCGAGAGCGATCCCATCAAAGAACAGATTCCGGTGAAAATTAACACGTTTGTATGCCCACATCGTGGAGCAAAATGGAAGACCAGAATGAAAACCAACACAGTTACAGAGGCCATGTAAAGCAGAAAAGCTGAAACAGAGAAGTAATGTTTTAAGTCAGTAATGAAGAGTAATATACATGCTTAAACAAGAAACGAGAATTAGGGTAAACTCTAACCTGGTTGAGTTGCCATACTCCATATTTCCTGAACAGATGTAATGGGATGCTCCTGTGGTGCATGGATAACAATTACGACAGAACCTGCAATACACATCACGCAGCCCAAAATTCCAAGCTGGTGTAACCTCTCCTTCAAGATAAAGTGAGCCAAAATAGCACTAGCCAATACAATTAGAGTCAATATCAGAACAGAGCAACCACATTATATGACACCAGAAGAACAATTATCGACTGAGAAAGAAATGGAAAGCAATACCACAAACCTACCTGACAATAATACTTAATGCACCAAGAGGAGTAACAAGAACTGCAGGGGCAAATGCATATGCAACAAAGTTTGCAACCTCTCCAACAATCACTGTGTGAGAAATCATATAACAAGAAGATCACAAGTTCAATACCAAATCCCAAAAGAAGATCACAAGTTGTATGATATAACCGTAGATTAAGAACACCAATTTCTATGATTAAACCAAAAACGAAAAAAAAAAAAAGACTCAAAGCAGCTCATCGACTCCTCATGCCACCAAAAAGCGGAAAGAGAACTAAAATTCCAATATACAAACCAGAGCACAATACGAGACACTTTACTTGATTATCAATATTAAAGCTATTTCCTATGGCACATTAAGAGAGCACACAAATAGATTGTATAATTAATAACATGAAGATGACCGTTTGTGTAGTCTAAAAAATGATGATTAAGCAACGAACACAACAATCTAAACCCATTTTGTTTTAAACGATTAGAGCATATGAACAATGAAGGGGAATAGAACATAAAAGCTTACTTGTAATCATGCCCAGCCACCACAGAGGCTCCAAGAGATAGGAATACCCACCAACACCTGAACATTCAAGAAAAAACCCATTAAAGAAAAAGCAAAAATTGAGACAAAAACATGAGAAAAAGAAATTCACCAGCTCTGACACCAGAAGCTGCAGCGGCTCTTCTTAGACCTTTCTTCTTGATGATGAAGCTTGCCCCAATGAACCCACTTGATAGCAAAGCCAAAACAAAGCCTATTCGATTGTCTCCAGAGAAGCCCATGTCCAATTTCTCTCTTTCTCTTTACTCTTTTGGGACACTCTTCTTCTTTTCTTCATCGAAATCTCCCGGTCACAATCTCGTTCAGATAATCCCGTTCGTGAACTTTTCTCTGTTTTTCGGGATGTCATTGGGGGACAGCCATGATGTCATATGTGAGCACTTTATTAAGATTAGATTTCAATATAAAAATTAAAAGTTAAATAAAATATTATTTTTTAATATTATTATTATTTGAAAATTTAAAATTATTTATTATATTTTATATAAAAATTTGTAAAAAATATAATAATAAGATAAGATATGTTGAGAGTATTTCTCAAATTGAACCTTAAAACTATTTTCCTTGTTTTCATTCACCTCAAGAAATTTTAGATTTTCAATTATTACATTAATTTGATGCATGTTATAACTTATAAAACTGAGCTATATGCATTTAGAAATATATTGTTGTTCATTTTAAATATTATTATTTTTTTCAACCAAAATACTTAGATTTTGTTTAGATGATGAGATGAGATGAGATAAAATGATATTTTAAATGAGTTAAATAAAATATTGTTAGAATATTATTTTTTCATATTATTATTGTTTTGAGATTTAAAAAAATTAAATTGTTTATTATATTTTATGTGAAAATTTGATAAAGTTGTAATGATGAGATGAAATCATTTCTGAATCCAAACAGGGTCTTAGAACGTGACAAATCAATTCGTGTGATAAAAAAAAACTAGTGACAAGCCGACTCGTTTTCTCTCTCCAGTGAAAACGCTCTCCAAAGAGGTCAAATCTTACATTCTTTGACCAGTCTCCCCGTTGTCTGTATAGTCTATATAATATTCTATTGTGTTTTTGTTCATTTTTTCTAAATCTTCCAACCATAGCACAAAGAAGTGCTGGTCTACTGCTTTTGGCCACCCAAAACTATCACGCGCTGCATCACAAGACTCGTCAATCACCAATCCTTCGGATGGTAAAAGAAAACGTTGAAATAGCGGTGATACCCACATGGTGCAGGATGGGGGCTACCCTTCCCTGCACCCTACTCAGCACCATGCGGGGGTTGGGGTTCCCCCCCCCCCCCCGGGGGTGTCGAGGGGAGGGGGAAAAAATCCCATCCGCCCTGCCTCGGCCTAGGCCAATACATTGGGTCTAAAAAAAATTTTTGGTCTAAAAATATTTTGTTAGGCACATATTATAATATAATTTTAATAATAAATTAAAATTTATAAATATAAAAAGAACTTAAATTCATTAGAGTTAGATTTTGGATTGTCCTAACCTCCTAGACCAACCTTTAAATAGGAGGTCAAGACAATACAATAGTCAACCTTTATGTAGTAAGTCCCACATTGATTAAACTTAAGGATGACTATTGTATTGCCTTGGTCTCTTATATAAAAGTTGACTTAGGAGGTTAAAGCAATCCAATGACTTAAATATAATTTCAAATCTTTAATAAATTGTATATATCCCCCACTGCCCACCCCTATGTTGAAAAGAGTAGTGTGTGGTCCTCATGCGTGGCCCAAACTAGGGCTAAGTAAAAACTCAAAAATCTGACTCTGCCTCCGACTGCGCACCAACTCCAATAAGTCGGAGTTTAAGGTGATGATATACCGACTCCGACTTTGATATTGTACATATTTTTTAAAAATATATATTTTTTATATATTAATCATATATTTTTTTATATAACTATAACTTAGATAATTAATTAAATTCAATAATATACTAGTATAAGCAAATTATTATAAAATAATATGCTTATACTATAATATAATATATTAAATTTACTAAGAATAGTTTAGTATATGTAAAGACCATATTATTAACTATTACTACAATGTAACATTAATGTATAATAACAACTAATGTATAATAACATGTAATACTAATTATATAATAACTAATGTATAATAACATTTAATATTAATGTATTGTGTATAAACACAAATATATAAATTTATAATAACATGTAACACTAATATATAATAACTAAAGTATAATAACATGTACAATAATGTATAATAATCAATGTATAAGAACATGTAATACTAATATATAATAACAATGATTTGTACAATGATTTATTTTTTCAAATTTTGGTTATATTTTAATAAAATTGAAATTGAAAAAATATTTTTTTTAAAAAACAAACTGAAGTTTGGAAGCCCAAATTTGATTAATGAGAGCCTAAGATTGTTAAATTGAAATTTCAAATGAGTTAAGAAAAAAAAACACAATAAAAAAGTCTAAATCCAACTCCGCTTCGAAAAGTCAGAGTCGGAGTCAGATCGGAGGTTATGCGATTCTTAGTCGGAGTTGGAGTCGAAAGTAGGGCACTTCAACTCCGACATTGTTGGTGCTCAGCCCTAGCCCAAACTGAGCGTGGATCTCAGGCGCTGCCACACCACAACTAGTCTACCGCCAACACATATGACATTTTTGGAGTCAGCGGCCTCAGATCTCTTAGTGTGGTGCGTGGTCCTCACACACAACCACAGTTTTTGGAGGTTTCCTGCCAGTGATTCGACGCTTCGACAATTTGCCATCTTCTTATGTTATTGCTCATCCTAAGGATCGTGGGAAAATAGTAGTGAAAGTTTTCTTCAATCAGTCCAGACCAGCGACATACAGCACATATGCCTATTTTTCTTATTCTCAAAGCATTAGTTATTCGATTCTTAATTCTGTCTAGAGTACATTATTCATATCATTTAAATAATAATATTTAATATTTAATATTTAAATTTTAAAATTAATCTTCCAAATCAAATTATGACATTTGAATTCTATATAGTGATTTGAGAATATAATTTTTTAGAATATTATTATATCTTTATCTCTAGGAGTAATAAGAAAAATGATAAAATCGTGTATTTTAATCTCTTAAAATACATATTGTTTTTATAAAATGATGAAAAGGACAAAAATTATGGATTTAGGACCTGTTTGGTATTACGTTAGGACTCTTAAAAGTACTTAAATAGCTTTAAAAGCTCTTCAATAGAAAAATTAGATTGTTTAAGTGTTACATATTAAAATACTTGTTAATATCAAATAAACTAAAAAGTACGTTTGAGAAAAAATGAGTGAATAATGAAATGTGTTTATAGAAATATTGTCAATGAGCGAAAATACCCATACAATTTTAAAATAATTATAACTTTTATACTTTCAACGACGTGATCATAATTTGTTAAAAAAATCAAATGATCGTATTTTTTACATCAGAAAACATTTTTTTAATTTGTCTCTAAATAAATATAACATATGTGAAAATGTTTTAAACATATGGTTACTAGACAGTAAATAAATTTTTAATAATAGAACTTAATACTTAAGTTATAAACTATAAATCCTAAAACTATAAATTATATTTTCTATTACAATCTCAAACATACAACTAATTGTTGCAAATAACTTATTTTTAATATGAAAAATGTCTTGGAACTATTGTGAATTTTTTTAAATGTCTAAAGGTATAAAAAAATGTATAAAAAAAAGACCAAATACTATAATCGGGACAATTTCTCGTTCGGTAGCTATAGTGCTACTATTTTAATATGAAAACTATTACAGATACAAAAAAATTATATAAAAATAAAATGACAAGCTGACGTGATTTCATGAGATTCATTAAATTTATTTTACAATAAAAAATTTTTTATAATTTGATGTACTATATCAAATCACGTCAGTTTATAATTAAATTTTATATAATTTTTTGTGATTAAAATATTTATCTTTAATATACAAGAATGATATTAATGCAATGTAAACGGCGTGAGTTAAATTTGGAAAGAAAGTAATAAATGTGTGATATTTGTTGACACATGATAGTTAAGACAATACAAACAAAAACCTTATTCTTATGAGAGGCTGTGTGGTTCAGTAATTAATTAAATATGTTAAATAGTTTGGCCAATAGGAGCGAGAGTAGCAGCATATGGGAAAGATGCCAGTGGGCCCCTCACCAATCATACATATATTTGTAGGTTGTGGTCTAACTTTTTGAGTTGCTGGATTTTTCCCAAGTGGCAATTGCCTATGGTTGATTTGCTATAGCCTATAGCTATCCTGGCACTTGGGCCGGACTCTTTCAAACGGTTGTGCTGTCAAATTTTACAGCCAAGACAGAGTGTAACGAGAAGGGTTAGGTATGCCTAAAAATTTTAAGAAAGTATATTTATAAATTATGTTATTTTATATTATATAAAAATACGTAAATTTATAAATTTATTTTTATAAAATTTATTTATATAAAATAAGCATTTCTCTAACATAATACTTCCTCCAACTAGATTAATCTCGTCACTATTTATAAATGTATTCATGAAAAGTCCACAACCGAAAGGGTGGGAGATGAAGGTGCTTAGAAAAAGAAAAAGAATTGAAAGATGTATTGGGCAAAAGGAAATTTTTATTTGCAAGCTAACATGGAGGGAATACATTTCTTACTATTAATATGACATGATTTGATTTATAAGAAAAATCTAAGTATTTAAGTTGAGATTACAAGATTGACTTTAATATAACTCTAGAGGTGGCGAATAGGTGCATGCTACAATTTCTTGCCCAATTTTAATCTATGCCAAAATTAACTCAATATAAATTTCAAAACAACCCATATGCATTAAGCCGACTACAAGACAATAATTTTTTGGTAACGAACGGAAACTATTTAAAGAACTCTTTAAAAGTAAAATTGCTCTGGAGTAATCTATGAAGAATAACCTAATTCCACCATTTGAAGAAAACTTACAAGAACCTTCAACAAAACCTTTGTAAAGCAAGAATCCCGACTTGCCACGGCCCTTCAAGTAAGTTTAGTTGCAAAGCTTTTGTAACATAAATCCATTACTTGACACGTGTCCATACCTTGTCTCACATCACATGGATCTTTCATTGTTGTGTTTTGTGTGGTTTGCTAAGAACTCCAAGAGGATTTTTCCTTGTAAAAGCTCTAAAACCCTTTTAGAAGAGAGTTAACTTACAAAACCATGTAAATGCAGTAAGCTGGTGCGTGGCATGCCTCTTTGCCAAACTCCTTTCAACTGACCATGTTTGCCCGTTGTATGTATGTTTTGCCGACTTGAAGATTCCATAACAAAAGAGATGCTCACTATGTCTCTTCCTTGTCATAATCCTTCATTTTTCCTTCATCTGTAGACTGTTTTAGTTCTATTACACTTTTTTTTATACACTCTTTTTGTTTTGTTGTCATTTCGTGTTCTGGTATTACTAAGTTTTCTTGATATATACTTGATTTGTAGATATCTTTATTATCATTTTTTTTCCCTTCTACCATTGTATTTACTACTTTTGGATGCTTGTGATCTTGCAATCCCTTCTGTAATTAAATGTTGGTTTAGATAGTGAGATAAGATGAGATGAGATGAATAAAACATTATTATAATATTATTTTTTAATATTATTATTATTTTAAAATTTTAAAAAGTTATATTATTTATTATATTTTATATAAGAATTTAAGAAAATTATAATAATGAGATGAGATGAAATTATTTATCTATCCAAACAAGTACTAATTCTTTTTTTATGTTATTCATAAAATACACACAAACAATTAGGAATGATCAATAAATGTCACGTCCTCCATTCAACGGTACTCATTGAATGCTACCGACAAATGAAAATGAAATGGAAATTCATTTCCTTAAATTTTTGGGATAAGTAGTTGGTAGTACTTTTGGTTCCCTAAAACTTACATATGCATTGGTCTTCACTCTAATCCCAACAATCAAAGCAAACAGTTAAAAGCTTCTTATATTATATACAAAAACAAAGAAATATGCAACTTGAAAACTCAGAAGGAGCTCATTTCCATCACAAACGTTGGCTTCCTCTTCACCATCTCTCTCACAGCTTCTCCAAAAACTGCCTTCTCTTCATCCTCTCCATCCAAGCCACCCACCAACAAATCCCCATCACTTTTTCCCTTTGTCACCCTACCAGCAGGCTTGATGAGCATAACTGTAACTCCTTTCATGGCAGACCCAGATGCCGGCAACTCCATTACCGGCTTGTACCACAGCTTCATGCGCAATTTTGGTATTGGAGTTCTCTCCAAGGACGACTCTAGTAATGTTCCCTTCAGAGTTTTCCTCAGCTCAACTATCTGTTCTTCCACCATGCAAAGCTTCCCTTGCTTTCTTGTATCCGTGATAACTATTCTTTGAAGTGCAGGACATTCTGCAACGATCTGTTTCAGCAAGTAATGCCTCACGGACGCAGATACTAAGCAAGATATCGTCCACATGATTCGGGATTTCAGCTCTTCTCCAGCTAAATATGGATGCAGAAGTTCTTCTTCTCCTTCTTCTTGACTTTCTTTTCCATTGGTACTTGATGAAAAAGTTCCCTTTTGGAAGGATGTTGCGCCTAGGATTATGCAACTCTTGAGCTCTTCACCAAATTCAGCTTTCCACTTGAGCAACGAATCACCACTGTTGAATCCCATCTCACAGTCAATATAAGGTAGCTTTAAATGCAGAGTTTTTACTCCATTGAAGTTTTTCAGAACTTCATTAGGGGAATAGTACAAGAAATGGTCAGACTTGAAGTTTGAGGCGTGCCTAGCAGAAATGATTTGATGAAGGAATTGAATGGGTTTTATGATCAACTTGTGTACAAAGATCTTGAGAACTTTTATGGGCAAGACTTGCCTTGGTTTTGGATTAGGCACATGGAGAGGGAGGGGAAGAAAAATGGCATCAACTTGAGGAATAAGATAAGCAAAACGCTTAGAGACTGAGAGGCATCTTATTAAAGTCTCAGCTTCAAGGAGTTTATTGAAGATGAGGAGGAGAATTGCATCTGGAAGACGATCAAAATGATCTTCTTGATTGGAACTCATTGAATTTTGGGTTATAGGAGAGAGGTGGAAGAGAATTGGAAGGTTATAAAGGAGTGCGTATAGTTTTGAAACAGGGGGACTGCACGCGGTTTGTTAGACCAAAGTCCATGTATTTGGGGACTGTTTTAGTAGGACAAAAGTTTCTGACTAATATAGGATGTTCCGGCAAGCATACAACCTTATCCAAACTATTTTTTTAAGGAAAAGAAACCAAAAAATAAATAAAATGAGGCAACATGCTGCAAAAGCAAAAGGTAAATGAATCAATATTGGATGTGTTATTAATAGGATAAGATTGAGATGATGCTCATCCTAGGATGCCAAACTAGAACGTGGGATATTAGAGACGTGCCCAAAGATTCGGTGGTCGATTGAATATTATATCTTCATTCATCTGAAAACTGCTAGGGACCAAAAAAATCCAATCAGTGTTAAACAAAACACTTCTGTGATTGAGAGGATTTTTTTTTTCTTGCTTCTGCTGAAAATAATTGGATTTTCCTTGAAATTAATGTGCAAGAATACAGCCATTTTGCATTTTCGTCTTTCTTGTTGAATCCAGAGAAAGTTGTAATTTGAAGGAAAAATTGAACTGGTCCTGCTTAAGAGCACAACCAACACCGTTGTTTTTTTTTTTTTTTTTTGTCTTTTTTCTTCTCTCTTTTTAAATGTGCTATATATGAAAAGGTGGGTGATATGAAATGGGGGGAGGAAAGGAAATTGAATTTACATAAGATATGGTGACGCGGAAAAAATAGAGGGCCCAAGTGATGAGAGCTAAGTGACGGAAACAGCAATGTGAGATGCGAATGTAGCAGAAGGAATGAAAATATTGAGATATAGACACAAGGAAAGATATAGACATGCTGTGTGATTCGAGGATGCTGGAGACAAAATATTAAATTAGAAAAACTACCAAAGACCAAAAAAAAAAAAAAAAGAAGTTAAAGAAACTGATGGTGATGTTAAAGGAAACAGAAGTGCTGAAAGATATGGGTCAAATTGAAGGATCAGGTTAAACAAGCATGCTAAAATCAATACTGCTAGGCACAGTCGGCTTGTGCAGTCACCGCGCAGTTGGTTGATGTGGCGTCATGCCACGCCAGCTGATTTAATTAAAAAAAAAAAGAAACAAAAACAAAAGAAAAAGAAAACTGAGATGCAAATCGAAATCCAAACTTCCTGTTTCAAAAACTGTTGCTCTGCGTGCGAGAGGAGACCAAGTGAGGGTGCGCGAGAGAGGGTCGGTCCAACCAACTCACCTCCTTCATCGTGTGGAACCCAGAAGATTGGGTGGGTTTGCATTGTTGGGTGGGTCGCGTTGGTGTGGGTCAAGCCCGAGCATTTGGGTGGGCTTGGTTTGGGTCAGGTTCGTGGGCTAGCACCTCGGGTCAAGTTCGTGGGCCTTCACCTCGGGTCAGCTTCGTGGGCAGCCTGCACCTCGGGTCAGCGACGAGCTTCGTGGGTTTGATTTTGTGGGTGGCCTGCACCTCGGGTTAGCGACGAGGTCCGTGGGCGGCCAGCACCTCGGGTCAGCGATGAGCTCAGTGGGTCTGGTTTTCGTGGGTCAGCTTCGTGGGCGGCGAGCATCTCGGGTCAGCGACAAGCTTCATCGGTTTGGTTCGAGTGGGTCAGCTTCGAGTGGGTCAGCTTCATGGGTAATCCCGTCACCACGCAGTATGTTTTATTTTTGCTTCCACTTCGCTTCAATCTGCAACTTTGCATTGTTAATCTATCATGATTTAGTCTATTTTCCTTGCACAGCATGTTGATTTAGTTATTGTTAATAAGTTTTTTGCATTAGACTAAAATTTCTTGGCTGAAAATACATTGCATAGAGTTAGATATGTAGAAAGAAATTGGCTGAAAATACATTGCATAGAGTTAGAATACATTGCATTGCATGCACAGAATTTAGATATGTAGAAATTTGTTGGCTGAAAATATTTTTTTCTGATTAAATATTGTGGTTTAATTATTGTGGTTTAGTTGTAAAAATATGTTTCTAGGTGCATGAACAGAGGATTGCATGTGGAGAGTTGGTTTGGTACATGTCTGGTATGTGTAAAAATCTAATTTGCTTAAATCAAATTTTGATATGTTTTTTTTTCTTGGAAGAAGTATGTACAATATTAGTCTTCACTATTGGTCGATTTAATGAATTTTGCTGAAAACTTATGAAAGACTGACCTTGGATATTGAACAACTTGTACAGGGCATGGGAAAAGGAAAAGAACATTCATCTCCGCTATCACCATCTAGCTCAAATCCTCCCAAAACTCAATATGTTATTTCATAATAAAAATTTTTATTTCATAATAAAAAAATTTATTGCAACTCAATGTTTTGCATTCTAATTATTATTATTATTTTTATGTTAGGACATTGCTCAAAGTGGTTTATTAAACTATCCAAATTACATGCATGGTTACTTTGGACCAGTGCCTGCATGGTCACCAGCTTTTCTACCATATCAAGATGGCAACAAAAAATTCAAGCAATATTTAGGTGGTTTTTCAAGTTCGTTCTTGTCTTTTAGTTATTAGTTAATTAATTTTGATATTGTTTAAATGTTTTCCTTTTTTTTTTGTTTTAAGCAAAACGTTGGTTATCCATTTCAATATGGGATGGGACCTTCGAGGCCATTTATCGGTATAAGCCACGCAACGAGCACAAGAGTTTTTCAAGAAAGTCTACCCAATTGTCTGGAAACTGAAACACCATCTACATCTAGTAAAGTTGATGAAGAAATTCTATTAGATAGACAAGATGAACGGGAAACTGATGATGGCACTACTGGTACACCACAAGTAGTGCCATCGTCGGATGGATACGATATAATTGAGGAGCCAAAGTTAGGGATGGAGTTCAATTCGTTTGAAGATTTATTGAGCTATTATAAGCAATATGCTAAAAAAGACGGGTTTGGAGTGATGACACAAAGAAGTGAGAGGTCAGAGGATCAAAGTGTCAGATATGTCACCCTTGGTAGTGCAAGGGGAGGGAAGGCCCGGAATAGGAGTTCCAACGTTACTAACCCACGGCCGACAGGAAAGACGGACTGTAAGGCATGGATTAATGCCTTAAGAGTCGAGGGGAAGATACGGATCACAACAGTCCATAATACACATAATCACAGCCTCAACCCACAGAAA
Source organism: Cyclocarya paliurus (assembly GCA_029856935.1). Lineage (NCBI taxonomy): Eukaryota > Viridiplantae > Streptophyta > Magnoliopsida > Fagales > Juglandaceae > Cyclocarya > Cyclocarya paliurus. The sequence goes on along the minus strand of CM056958.1, from coordinate 3,521,579 downwards.
CCCCGCTTCTTTCGATGTAACAGAGAAGTGAGTGAGACCGTTAAAAGAGTTCTAGACACAAACGACTTAGCTGGCATATGATTGAATAAGAGTTATGGATCTCTTGCCGTTGGCGCAAATGGCTTCGAGAATCTCCCATTTCTAGAAAAGGATTGTCGCAATTACATTGACAAAGCACGACATCTACGGCTTGGTGCGGGTGGTGCTGGAGCACTTCGAAATTATTTTATGAGGATGCAATACAAGAATAACGAATTTTTCGCGTTGATGGATTTAGATGATGATGGGAGGTTGAAGAATGTTTTTTGGGCAGATCCACGTAGTTGGGCAGCCTACCAGGATTTTGGTGACGTGGTCACATTCGACATCACATACCTGACGAATAGGTATGTGATGCCTTTTGCACCATTTGTTGGTGTAAATCACTATGGGCAATCGATTCTTTTGAGAGCTAGGTTAATTTTCAATGAGGACACGGAGACCTTTACGTGGCTATTTTAAACATGATTGTAGTGTATGAATGATATAGCTCCTAAGGCTATTATTACTGATCAAGACAGAGCAATGAAAAATGCAATTGCTATTCTCTTTCCTGACACCCGACATAGATTATGTTTGTGGCATATATTGAAGAAAGTCCCTGAGAAGCTTGGGTCATATGCTACCTATAAAAGTAGGTTGAAAACTCAACTGATGAAATGTGTGTACGACACAAAAACAATTGAGGACTTTGAGGAATGTTGGGCTGAGTTTATTAAGACATATGACTTACATGACAATGCGTGGTTGAAGAGTTTATATGCGGAGCGTGAGCATTGGGTACCAATATTCTTTCGAGAACACTTTTGGGCTGGAATGAGTACAACCCAGCGTAGTGAAAGTATGAATGGTTTTTTTGACGGTTATGTTTATTCAAAGACAAATTTGAAGGAGTTTGTCGACCAGTTTGACAATGCCCTGAGGAAGAAAATTGAGAATGAAAATCATGCGGAATTCCAATCATTTAGCCAAACCATTTCCTGCGTTTCTAGATCCCCAATTGAAAAGAAGTTCCAAGAGATGTACACTAACGCTAAATTTAAGGAAGTTCAGCAACAAGTAATATGTGTGCTCGATTTGGATCCATCTCTACTTACATCAGATGGTGTATTGAAGAGTTATTTGGTTGAAGATGAAATTCGTATTGAGGAGTTCAGTAAACTGGTTAAATATGTGGTAGACTTTAATGAGGAAGACTGAAATGCTAAGTGTTCTTGTGAGTTATTTCAAACGAGGGGGATTTTGTGTAGGCATATTTTGGCCGTATTTAAATGTAACGGTATAAAATGCGATACATTCCAGACCGATGGAGGAAAGACATCAAGAGGAGATACACACTAATCCGCAGTAGCTATGATGCAGGGGATCAGATGCCAAATGGTAATAGATATTCCATTTTATTGAATATGTGTTATGGGACGATAACTTATGCGGCGGATTCTAATGAGCAACTTAAAGATGCAAAGAAGAGGATACATGAGATGACTGAATGTTATCGTGGCCGGACATCCAACTTATTTTTGATCCAAACAGGTTCTTACATGGACGAATTTTATTGTCTATTAAAATGGTTACTTCTTTAATACTTATATAATTTCTATAATTATATGATGTCTTACTTACCAGTTATTTGTCCCGGTTCAAATGTTGATTTGAGTATACAGGACACAATTGTAGATGACAGTTCACAACAAGTCAAGAGTCCATTTGTTGTCAGAGGGAAAGGAAGACCTTCATTTCTGAGAAGAGCATCCAGGATGGAGACAGAGTTGCAGAAAGTTAAAGGCAAAAAGAAGAAAGCACAAGCCAGAGGGAAAGTTAAACAGGTGCATGTTTTTACGGTATATAGGTGAATTAAAAATAAACATGTTCATGTGTAATTATTTTAATAATGTAAACTTAGAGCACTGAGTATTTTTAGTTGTTATTTTATTATATAATGTCTTAGCGAGATGAAGGGGATACACTAGAAGGAGAGACACAAGCCATGGGCCCGCGCAGGAATTTGTTTGGGCCATCGGAAGTAGAGATCACAAATCCTGATATAGATGCCTTAGCTTTTGACAGTAGTGGAACCCATCCCAAGAACCATTGATTGGTACTCATTTCTAAACTTTGCATTGTTTAATTGTAATATTTATATGAATTAATAATTGCAATATTTATATGGATTAATCCTAGCAGATTTTTTTGGGTTGGATGGCATACAACCAGACCATCTTGGGTTATGATGGATCACAACTGGTGCTTTGGAAAAGGATTGGCAAATTTGAATGTTTTCTAATTATTTTTGTAAGAAGGAAGGTTGGGTTGGGTTGGGTTGGATGAGGCGGTTTTGTAATTAATTTTTGTGGGAAGTAAAGCTTGGCAAGTTTGAAGGTTTTGTAATTATTTTTGTAAGAAGGAAGGTTGGGTTGGGTTTTAAGGGTTGGGTGAGACGGTTTTGTAATTATTTTTGTGGGAAGCAAAGCTTGGCAAGTTTGAAGATTTTGTAATTATTTTTGTAAGAAGGAAGGTTGGGTTGGGTTGGGTTGGGTTTTAAGGGTTGGGTGAGACGGTTTTGTAATTATTTTTGTGTGAAGCAAGGCTTGGCAAGTTTGAAGGTTTTGTAATTATTTTTGTGGGAAGTAATGCTTGGGAAGTTTGACTGTTTTGTAATTATTTTTGTGGGAAGAAAGCTTGGAGTATATAGTTTGCATGGATATTTTTATTGGAAGAAGAAATACAGGTCGTGAATGTATTTATAAGCCTACCAGGATTTTTTCCTCATAATTTGGGAAGAATGTAGAATTTGCATGACTATATTATACTCCTAATGGGTTAATGTTGTATGGCCATTTTATATTTAATTTTAGATTTTGTGAGGTAGATTTTGTATGGCCTTTTTGAGTAAACAGGTGCTAGATCTTGTTTCAGTCATTGTTCTTGTTTCAGCTCTATAAATTGATTTGAAACTCCATATATGATTTCATTCCATGGGTTCATCTGGGTTTTTAGAGCTGTACAGTGAGGATCAAATTGATATTGATGAACGATCGCATCTTTCTATATCTATATACATCCCAGTAAAGATTGCAGCTTGTTGCTATTGAACCACTTTTGAATTGCCAGTTTAAGCGGTATTGACTCACCCAATTGATGTTCCCGTACAACAAGGTAACGGTAGTGCAGTGCTGATGCAACAATTTGATTTGCATGTGTAATGGACCAGTGGGTAGGTACCAAATGGACAAACAAATAACCTGTGCAAGAATTAAACATCAAACCGACAAATTGGGTGCCAAATGGAAGAAGTTGGTTCTTCATACATTTAAATAAAACAAAATATAGTTAAATTAATTACATAAACACATTTGACCCAGATCTTAAACTACAAATCAGACCAAAGGTTGCATAACTAATAACTAACTTAAACTACAAATCAGACCAAAGGTTCTAAATACATTTAAATTAAACAAAAAATCACTAAAATAATAACTAAATAACTTATAACACTTAAAACTACAAATTCACACTTAATTATACAAGTTTAATAACTAAATAACTTATAACATTTAAAACTATAAATCCATAAGGTAGGTTACATAAATCACTACCATTTAACTAGATAACAACAAAGGAGAACTACAAAATCCCAAAAGACCCGGGATAGCGTGCGTGAACGCTTTAGGACAACTTCTCTCTCAAGAAGCACCAACTCTCTCTTCTCAATCTCATCCGCTCTCTTACGAAGCTGAATCACCATCTTCTCGCAATCGTTGAGTCTTTTCGCGAGCTCTTTCTCCTTTCTTAGAAGTTCATTTTGTCTTTCTTGCACATCCGGCTTTATGTATTGATTTAGGGTAATAGTCCGGTTGAAATACTTGTAGTTTGGTAATCCCTCATATTTTGCACACACATAACAAAAATGTTAGATGAATGGCACCCATCATAATATTAAACATGTTACATTACAAGTCATGTATTTACTCACTGTGTTAAACTTTGAACACCCAAAGAAGGGGCATCCTGGATTTCTTTTAGTATTTGAATATCTCAATGTAGCTTCAACCCCACAAAAGCATAATGGTTGACCCAAAGTATGTTTCGCAAAGGATGAAGAAGACAGTGATGAGGACGACATTCTAACATGAACCAGAATCACAGTGGAAAGACATACATATCAAAAGCATAAAATTATTCATTTTAGAGTAACAAAACTGAGAGGGGTACATTGCTTTTAAGCATCAAGGCAGATAAATATAAATATCAATATGAAACTGAAGCAATGGAGAACAAACAATCAATGAGTAAGCTGCACTACAAAAATTAAACAAGCTGAGTTATCCTTGAACTGTTACACTATATTGAATAGCACAGTTTTATCACTGCACGTATAGCACAGGCACAATAGAAAATTGCACTGTTTATCAATGCATAAACAGAAACATTGTATACTTTACAACGCATAAACAGAAACATTGCATAATTTACAACGCATAAACAAAAACATTGCATAATTTACAATGCGTAAACAGAAACATTGCATACTTTATCACAGGATTGAAATGCTCAAATTATGTGACTACATAATTTCGAAAATGCAAGTATGGTTGTCAATGTTACATGAGATGACTGAATGGTTGTCAATTCTTGAAGAAAAATAACTTTAGCATGCAACATAACCCTGTTTTCCCACAATAACCGTACGGCATCAAACAATCCATTTTTTTTTTCACAAATACAGGTCTACTCTACAAAGAAAGCCAATCAAGCTTCAAACAGGCTGAGTAATGGAAAGAGTAATTAATGCAAATACAAAGCTCCTTTAATATATCAAGCTTTCTTTGCCTAGAAAGCTAGCATTCCCATTTGATTAAATCCTGCAAGAGTATTTGCCAAGGAATACACCAGATAACCTAGATCCTTTTGTACTCAACAATGTGTTCATATGGTACAATATGATGTGATAACGATTGCGTGCAACCAATATTTATTTGCATCAACCCACAAAATAATCTATATTTGCATCACCCCCACAAAATAATCAACCAAGATACACTGAACAATACGAGATTACCGTCTTCTAGAACAGGGGCGAGAACAGGGGTGACTGATTGGCTTCCTTGATAACCGTCATCTAGTATTAGGGTTTTGGGATGTCGGGAAAGGGGAAAGGGGCTTTCTTTCGGTTAGGGTTAGGGTTACGTTTCGGGTTAGGGATGTAGGGATAGGGTTACGTTTAGGGTTAGGGATGTAGGGAAAGGGGCTTTCTTTCGGTTGGGCTTAGGGTTAGGGATGAAGGGAAATGGGCTTTTCTTTCGGTTAGAGTTAGAGTTAGGTTTTTGGGATGTAGGGAGAGGGTCTTTCTTCCAGTTAGGGTTAGGGTTAGGTTTTTGGGATGTAGGGAGAGAGGGCTTTTTTCCGGTTAGGGTTAGGTAGGCTTATTGGGTTGAAGGGAAACGCAGAGAGGGAGGGAAATGGAAGGTCATCTTCGAGGGTGAGAAAGGCAGAGAGGGAGGGAGAGGGAGAACACAGAGAGGGGTCGTCTTCGAGGTTGTGCACAGAGAGGAAGGGATTTGGAGGTCTGTCTTTGAGGTAGAGCAAGCACAGAGAGGGTGGGCTTGGAGGTCTGTCTTCGATCGAGGGGGTCTGTCTTCGAGCTGAGAGGGAGGGACTTCGAGAGCACAAAGGCTTGGGAGAAATGATCGAAGGAGTTAGGGTATTACTGTGCTCGAAATCGAAACGGTGAGTTTCGTCTGGGTCTGGTCAGCACTAAACCGTGCGTTTTTTTTTTTGCTTGCCACATCATCGCCGATTGCGCGGCGACTGCACGAGCCGACTGCGAATAGCATTTTTGTGCTAAAATATGCAGGGATGCTAGGTAGGAAACATAGGAAGAACAAGGTTTGTGAGAAAGAACATAGGTACTGATACCGGATTAAGATCCCCTAGAGTTCCTACCCAAACTCTAGTGCCCAGAATGGGAGAGAGAGAGAAAGTTTGGGTCTCTAGAGGATCCAAATCTACTAACACATGGTGATGATTAGATTTTCTGTATAGAGCTTGTTGCAATATGTGGCTTATATTGAGTAGAACACATATATAGAGAAAGTAGTAGGGGCGTAACCGGTCCGGTTTTAAACAAAATCTTGGATCGAACTGGTATGACCGGTTTTATATTTTTTAAAACCGATTACGTACCGGTTACCTTCCTAAACCGGTACTTCAGGTTTTATCGATTTCCGGTCCGGTCCGGTCCGGTTTTTCATTTTTTTAAAATGTAAATTTGACATTAGTATAATATTAGACTAATAGTATTAATATTAGACTATTAGTATAACTATATATTAGTATTAGTTATAAACTATATATTAGTATAGCTGTATAATACATGATCAATTACATTTTCATTTTTAAGATTAAACTTTTATTTTATAATAACATTATCTTATATATAATTATATTAATAGCATATGATCAAACAAATTACAAATATTCATATTTAAGATTAACATTTTATGTTATAATTTATAAATTATAATATGAAATTATTTCATATATGATATATAATTATATTAATATACATAAAATATTTTTTATAATTTTAATTTTGTATAAAACTTATATATAAAATATTACATATAGCTGTAAAACTGGTCTGAAAAATCTCAAAACCGGAACTGGGTCTGGGTCCGGGTCCGGTTCCGGCGGGTTTATGAAATATAAGAACCGGTCCCGAACCGGACCGGTTCAAAACTGGTAAAACCGGTTCGGACCGGTTTAAATTTACACCCCTAGAAAGTAGGCTGATGCCGGGAGTACGGCTAGGGTTTAGTCTAAATACATATGATGTAATCCTAATTTCATACATAGTGAAAAATTCAGCCCTTGCTCCTGTAGATGTAGGCACACTGCCGAACCACTTTAAATTCTATATGTTTTCTTGTTTTCTCTTTTCTGTACTATTCAAAATAATTGCTACACATAGCACAACAGAGATCATGGTACTGGCATTGAGTGATTCCTTAGTAACTATCATCCAACTTTTGAAGCCATATTGCAGAGAGTTAATGAACAAAGAGCTAGTTTAAGCACCAAAAAAAAAAAAAAATCTTAATATTATTCATACTTAATAGACTTAGCTTCAGGTATTTAGTTTTGTCTTTTTTTGATAAGTTAGTTTGTCTAAATATCCTAGAAAGACATGTTTATTAATCTTTTAGCAGGCTTTATAGGGCATCATACTTTTATCCAAGTGAGGTCAAAATGAATCTAATGTTCTCAACATAGTAATAGTGCCAATAGAATAGACAATTGGACTTAAAGATGTGTCCAAATACAGGAACAATGGCAGAAGCATTGTACATTAAATAGGGAATTTGGTGGGCCTCAAGAGTGCAAGTAGAGGACATTATAAATTTTTTTACGAGGAAGCTGAAGGAAGCCATGGAAGAAAATGTAATTACATAAAGGTGACTCAGATCCTGGAAGGGATGAGTGGGATGTTGTTCTGCAAGTATGCACAAGCAGCAGCAACTCCGCTTCCTAGCTTAACCGGATAGCCCACATCCTTGAGTATCATCTCCACTCCAGCAAGACAACCCAATAATTGTAACTGAAAATAATGAAAAAAGATTACCAGATAAAGAAGGACCAGGTCCATTCATGAGGAAAAAATAGCAGAAGAAACTAAGATTAGGGACATGGCAGACTAATATGCAATCCAGTTATAAAGGACATTCAAGGATTTTGAAAATTAACACACCTCATTCAGATTTCCAAGGTGCCCTATTCTGAAAACCTTCCCAGCTACTTTATTCAGACCCAGACCTAAGCTTAAATTGTATCTTTTCCATGCCCTTCTAACGATTTCAGAACTATCAATATAGGGAGGAACTACAACTGCAGTTACTGTGTCACTGACCCACTCCTCCTTCTGGGTGCAATTCTTCAAGCCCCAGGCCTCCACAGCAAGCCTGCATTTTAGGTTAAGAACCACCAATCAAACCAATAATTCATGTTTAAAGAAAGAATATAAGGACCATGAACATCACAATGTTCTTCTCGGAATTCATCAATTCAACCGTCACATAGGAAGCTAGACTCTCAAAATGATCACTAGTAATATACCTAATTAATAAATGCAAAATATGCCTCACCTTGTTGCTTTGCCCAGACGGCTATGCCTTGCAATCACATTATCAAGCCCTTCCTCAAATAAGAGATCCAGAGCTGCTCTGAGACCATACAACAGCTGGATGGAAGGGGTGTACGGCCAAAATGTTCCCAAATTATAGAACTTCAAGTAGTCCTTCCAGTCAAAGAAAACTCTGACTGATTTTGCAGTTTTAGATGCCTCCAGAGCTTTAGGGCTTGCACATACAATACCAATCCCAGTGGGAAGAGAAAGAGCTTTCTGAGATCCAGTTAAAGCAACATCTATGCCCCATTCATCCATACGGAAATCAAGAGCGCCTATGGAAGACACTCCATCAACAAGGAAAAGAGCTGGATGCCGATATTCATCTGAGAGTTTGAGAGAAAACAAAGTTGTAAAAACTAAAACCAAGAATTTTATTAAATATCACACAATACAAACATATAAAAGAAAACATGATGCATTCCAATTAAGTATTCAATGCTGTATATATATATTCTGGGAAGAGATCAAGATATACAAGCAATTTTATAGACTAGAATTTGGACCAACATATAATGAACCATATCAGAAACCAACCTAGTTTTGTTTTATTGATAGGTTGAACAGAGAGAAAAACAATTTCAAGTATAAAGGCAGCTGCCTTCATGGTTAGATTATGATGAGGAAAGGGCTCTGGTTAATATAATCCTATCATCCATGCAACATGTGGCCAGCCAAATAGAATGATAAAGATTACACTATCAAGGAGAGGCTTTAGTATCCGCTGATTGAATGATCTTAAAAGGCCCAATTCATAAGTATGTCCCCTCTGTTCTCGAGCATGGCTGCAAGAGGTATCTACGAAAAGAGTTAGCAGAAAACACTTCATCATCACCAAATGTGTTCCAAGAAAATATAGCTTACAAGTCAACCATTTTACTTGTGCTTTTTGGTTTGTGTATTGAACAATGACACCATGCCAAGCTAAAATATCAGACTGACGTTTTCCGTTTTCACCAAAGCAAGATGTTTTTCATGGCTTGACTGTCGAAACAGGTTTTTACGTGGTTCATAACTTCAAATGTGAAGGCAGCATATTATTCCAAATAATCTCTTCCATGAAAAACTCATTAGATAAAACGCTTACCAAGGATTTTTCTCACTTTAGCCAAATTATTAGTAACGCCCGTTGCTGTCTCATTGTGAACAATGCAAATTGCCTTTATGGTGTGTGCAGTATCTGCTGCAAGTTTTGATGCCAGAATGTCAAGGTTGGCACCTTGGCCCCATTCACTTTCTATGACATCAACATTGAAGTTAAGGCGCTGCTGCTGATCAATCCAGAGCAGACTGAATTGACCAATGAGGAAAGATACGATGCGATCTCCTGGAGATAATGTGTTTGTAAGTGCACTCTCCCATGCCCCAGTACCTGAACCAACGAAAAAATTCATTATTTAAATTGTAGCACATAAATGAGACATACTGTGTAATCAAATAGATTAAATTGAATTCTAATCCACGCATGGAATCAATCGTGTAAGGATGAAAGTACTACCAACAAAATTTTACTATAAAATTACAAGTATGCATTTGGCATTTTAGAAACGCACCTAGAAACTGATAAGACTATTCATCCGGGCCGGGTTTTTACAACTGATTCCAGAAGTTCTATCCTAAAAACTGGAATTACTAGGATGCGAGGGAGCCAAACAAATTTATTATAAAAGTTAGGAATCACCTCTAGGAATGATAAAAATAATGAAGATGACGACAGTTTTTGTAATCTCAAACATGATATCATTCAAAATACCAACTACAATCAGTTGAAATGATAAATGTTTTATTCTTTTGACATATGGACACGCCTCTATGCATTAAAAAAGAGAGCCAATCTGAAAATAGAAACTCAGACCTTCCTGCTAATTAAGAATCAATGGAGTTCAAAGCTTTGCATGAAAACCCTGTGCATCAAAAAATGCATTCTATAACTACATTAATCAACACATCACCTGTGGTGGGGATCATAAATGGTGTTCCTGTAGTAGTCTTGAAAATCTTCTTCACATCCTCAAGCAGTGTTTTTGTCAATGCAGGGACAGCTGGAGAGCGGTAATCCTCATTGTTTCGGTTCATGGCCCGAATGACAGGTTCCGGGATATTGACTGGCCCCGGAACGAAAAGATGGTTCCTCCCTGGTCCATAAAAATGGTCCATCTTTTTCCCCTTGGAATTTCAATGAGGAATTGAGTACGAACAAATTCTCGAGGCTCCCAGCACCAAAACACTTCAACTGCAAAAACCCATAAAATAAATTAATCTTGAGATTCTTATAAAGCATTCCACTATGTGTTTTCATACAGTCCCAAAACATACAATTTATTACATGCATAGGACCTCGGCTATCTAAAACCCAAATGAAATGGAACTGGTCTATTCCATCCTTGAGATAGTCGTTATTAAGTAATGTTCAGAATTGCAATGGTCTATGTTATTCAAAGTTATGAAATTAGAATTGGTTTCGGGAAGTAATATTTGGATTTAAGAAGAAGAAAAGGGACTACAAGAACCGTAAAAGGGAGGCACTAACCTCCCAACATCAGGATACAAGCAGGTTTATGAATGGGAAAGTTAATTCTAGATTTAGGACTCGAGTCTTCTTTGTAACTGGATGTAAAAAGACTTACTTTCTGTTTGCAGAAAAGATTGTGGCAGTATTAAGTAGAACCGAAGTTGCTTGCTCTTCCATAAGCATCAGGAGAACTTACTTAGTGCCCCATATAGTCAAAGAAACGGACAGCTCCCTGCCATTTTGCTTATTGCTTTTTAATATAACATTTGGTAAAAGATTACAAAGTCTTGAAGTTTAGTTTTCTTTGTAAGAACTTTGGAGAACCAGACATCCGATTGTTGATAATAAAAAAAACTCAAAAAATACAGTAGTTCCATAAAAATATATAGTTCTACGCTCTGGCCTTAAAATATGATGAAAGATAATGAAAATTATTTTCTGGCTTCTTCTGTATTTAAACCCTTACTGGGAGAAATAAAAAGAAATTACTTCTAAATATTATAGAATTACTCATGATGAGTCATCACCAGTATTTACAAGCCAAATTACCTTCCCCCCCTTGAAAAACTTTTTATCCAATTCAAGGGAAGAGAGGCCACTTTGTCATAATATTACAAATTTAATATAAGATTTACCTTAAACTGAAAGCACAAAAGCACTATGGCCAGAGAGAGGCCACTTTTTATCCAGATACTAAGCTGAGCACAAAAGCACTCTGAAACTGAAACCATAGTACATGTACACACGAAAACGCTATACGGGAAATATGATACGCATAAGCATAACGTATGGGGATGTGTACTATGGCCAGATACCAGAAGTCAGAAGAGTAATTTTTGCAGAAGAACTGGTCGTATTACCTGGAAGTGGAAGTACTTGCTGGACTTTTACCAAAATTCTTATGCCTGCTCTCTCTCTCTCTCTCCACTTCGGCAGAGAAGCTGAAAGGGTGGAGAGGAATACACTGAGCCTTACAATTTTGTTTTTGTAAAGAGCAAGGGAGAGCCAATCAACATTTTCATGCTTATATTATAGATGCGTGGCAGATAAGACCTCTTCAGTGGGCATCTTGCGGCTATGATCCCACGAGTGACGAAGAGACCGTCTGCGTGGGATTTCCATTTTCCAGCCAATTATTTATATATGGGTAATGGGTGGTGCTCTTCCACCAAGGGAGCCGCCCCCGTTAATTGTTTTCTGGTTTTTTTTTTCTTATTTATTTTTTTATATATATTTTTTAACATTTTAAAATATTTAAAAAAAATTAAAAAAATAAAATATTATTAAAAAGTATTTACTTAATCATTAAATAAAAATAATAATAAAATCTCAGTGATAACTTCCAGCGGGAGTCATTAGCGAGAAGAATATCATTTTCTTTTATATATATATATATAAATATATATATATTACATATATATTGACTTTATAATTCTTTCTCAAATTTCTTATATGACCTTGTATTTTCTATTGGAAAATGATACTATGCCCTTTAAGCTCTTTCGAATTTGACCATTCATGTTTTTTATTTTATTTATTTAATGGTTAAAGAAGTGATTATTAGTGTATTGATATTTTTTTTATTTTTTAAAAATATTTAAAGATGTTTAAAAAATATTTAAAAAAAAGAAAAAGAAAAAAGAAAAATCTAATTTACACTAAGAGCACATCAAGTGGGCAAACTTAGGGTGCCTAGTAGCACCACCCTTTTCTCTTTATTTCGAATTGTTCTTATGCGTTCATAATCAAGGTCCATACCATTTAAGCAAGGTCTTTGTTAATTAATTTATCCTAAATTCTTCATATATTTATTTGTACTTACTTTGACTTTTTTTTTTTTTTTTCTAATCATACTTACTGAGACTTAAAAAGAAAAAAAAATACATTTGCCACAATGACGTGACGTGATGTAATATATCAAATTATAAAATTATTTTTATTATAAAATAGACCTAACATATTAAATAAAATTATGTCAATTTATGAATACTTTACTAATTTTATGAAATATTTTTATAGTGGTAAAGACATGAGAAAGTAGCATGAGAACTATCAAAACTGTTACCAAGCAGTATTCTGGGAATTGGGGATTTGAGGTTGAGAAAGCAATGTGAAAGATAAAGTGATAAAGGGTTGTCAACCACACCTCTCCTGTGGGAACCAAGGCCACATGTACAGCAGTTTTTGGATGGATCGATGCAGGCTGGTTAGCTCTTTAATTTCCTCGTACCCCTAATCTCAAGGCTGTTCATGTTGAAAGTATTGAAACTTTTGATGAGTTGAAAGGATATGGGATATATATATATATATATATATATATATATATATATATATATATGTATGTCTTTCACATCTAACTATAGAACTGAATACAGAATACCCTATCATAATTTTTTAATGACAGTTAAAAAAAAAAATACTTCATATAAAAAAAAAGGAATTCGTAATAATATTTGAAAAAAGTTTTTTCATTAGCAAAAATCTCTTTCTACAAGAATTCAAAAAGTTTTTTTTTCTAACAAGAAATATATATCTATACTATATATAATAAGTGGAGATCACGTGTGAAGAGTGTTTTGTCATTCTCCGTATATCTGATCCGTTTTTTGAGTTTTTTTTTTAATTTATTTTTATCTTTTTCGTCTTTTTATTTTGGTGCTTTGTCCGTTTACGTGGAGGGGTGTTTTATCTTTTCTGATTAACAATTGTCTTATCTGTATATGAGGGTGAGTTGTCATCCAATAAAACTTAATCAATAAAGCCAAAAGCAAAAGGAAGAAGCTTCTGCACGTGTAAGGTCCGTGCATGACGTGCTGTGGCCCCCAAGTAGTGTTAGTTATTGAATTTATTATTAAAAATATTAATTTTTATATATAAATAATAGATTTCCTTTTTTTAAAAAAAAAATTGTACGATAACACACTTCATAATTATAAATATCATTTTTTATTAATTTAATGAAAAAAATTAGATACAGTTGTAAAGTGCGTAAGTATAGTATAATTATTTTTAAAAAAAATGAGATTTATTATTAAAAAATTATTATTTTTATTTTTCACGTAGATCTTGTATTTATTCATTTTTTTAAAAGATTACGTAGCGCTTGCATATTCTACTGTTGTAAATATCATTTATCTCTTTTAATTTCTTCTGATATATATTGTTATATAATATTTCTGGATAGTTTCTAATTTCATTGCAATTAATTATGAACTAACATAATGTACATATTTTTTCTAAGCAGTTTCTGATTTTAATGTAATTAAATATATTTTAATAATTTCGTTTTTTTTTCTCAAAATTAATATTTACCCCAATTGACATTAATTAATAGCGCCCTATAATACTTTCCCTTTATTCTGGACATACAAATTATATCCAGTTTAATATATATATATATATATATATATATATATAAATATATATAAAAGCTTTTTGTCGAGTCTATCTACGACTGACTAACTTTCACAGTAAAAGATATATTTGCAGTGAAAAATAAGTTTTTTGCGGTGAAAATGTCTTTGGAGAATAAAATTATATTTGTTGTAGTGTGTTCATTTGAACTCGATTACCTATGATCACAATAAAAAGAAAAAAAAATAGCACTTTATTAAAAAAATCCTTATTTTCGACGGATGAATACCTTTTCAATAACTTAAACAACCCAAAACATACCAACAACACCAAAATGACCCAATACAAAAAATCTCACAAAAAAACCTCACAATCTCAGATATGGCAAACCCAAATAATCCAGTCTCAACAAACCTCTCACCTCCCTGGACAACTCCCTTAAGCAATCCCAAGAACTCGAGATGCCATCTGCACCCATGTGTAACAAGCAATCTGTCGGACTACTTTCTTGATGATAAACATGCTGCACTCTAAAATCAATCTGATGAAGCAATTTGAATTTCACTCTAATAGACTGCCAAATACCCGATTTTACAATGTGTTCCTATGATCCAATTAAAAACAACCAAGGAATCAAGTTCCAACACCACACGGGTTGCTCCCAATCTTTTCACCTGCCTAAGGCCATGCAACAAACCGATCATCTCAGAAAAATTATTTGAACCAGACCCCACTGGTACTGCAAAAGCATAAAGAAGCTTTCCCTCATGACTTTTTAGCACACCACTTGCACCAGCATCACCTGGATTCCCACGACTACATCCATCCGTATTGAGCTTTATCCAACCTTCTTCCGGCTTCTTCCAATACACCAACTTTGGCACTCTTCTCTTGGTCGGTTTAATAGGAACATTCAAGGCTATTAAAATAGCTTCATCTCTTTTAGATGGACACCTTCCTGCATGTAATTTCTCCCCAATTCGAGAAGTCTAGTACACAATATGCCTCCAAACCGTACGTAGCAACATTATTAGCTATACCTTCCATACGAGCTCTACATCTCCTCATCCAAAGACGCCAAATAATAATTTCCGGTAACAATCCAATCAGCTGCCCTATTTGAGATGTCTAAGATGCTCTACAGATCCATATTTCAACCATATCTTTCCAGCTACTCGCTTCCACAAATAGCTAACCCACTAACATATAGCTTCTTCTCCATATTTCTCTGGCAATATCCCCCTTAGCTAGCACATGTTCCAGAGTTTCATAGTCCCCATGCATACAACCGTCATATTTTGAAGCTAAAGGAATCCCAACAGATTTAATCCGCTCATCAACACTAAGACCATTAAGCATAGCCTTCCACATCATACCGACATATTTTTTGGCAAACAAGAGCGCCACACCCAATCCGACCATCAATTATTCAGTGCTCGTATTCGAATGCACTAACAAGCACTCTAGGTAGAAAATTTTCCATCCACACTATCCAGCCATACCAAACAATCTGCCCCATTTCGACACTTACTCAAGACCTTCATAATTTCAATTGTTCTATCCGCTCCAACCATTTGTTGAGTCAGACCAACATCCCGACCAGAATCTAGTTTGCACTCTTTTATTACAAAATTCGATCTCTCACTTATTGGTTGAAGCTGCATCAATGGCCCTTCCTCAAGACAACTATCATGCCAAAAAGACACATTTCCTTCCTTAACATTCCACTTTGACAACCGAAGCACATCCTGCATACAATGAATAACCGATCTCTGAAACCGAGACCCTTTATTACAATCAATCAATGAAACATGTTTATTATGAATATATTTTGCACAAATGAATTGAGACCACAAAGAATTATCCACAAGTATTTTTCAAGAAAATTTCATATGCAATGATTTTTTAATATCTTGTAGCTTCCTCAAATCCATTCCTCTTCTCCTACCGATTGACATAAAATCTGCCATACCAACCAAACCGTCCCCAAGAAAAAATTGCTGAAATATCGATTTAACTTCCTCAAACTGTTAAAAGCACCTGAACAATAGACATAAGATGAATCGGTAAACTCAAAAGCACATGTTTTAGTAACAATAGCCAAGCCCCAGTAGATGAAAACTAGTTTTGCCATCCTTCCAATTTCCTTTTAATTTTCCCAATCAAATTATCCAAATGGATAGCTTTTAACCTTCCTGAAATAATAGGAACCCCAAGGTATTTAAACAGAAAAAATCCTTCCACAAAACCCATCATTTATAACAATAGTCATCGCCGAGAAAGAGGAATATATCTTGCAAAAGTAATGGAAGACTTCTCTTTGCTAACAGATTGTCTAGACAACTCATACTTTCTCAAAATATCAGCAATGGACTTAAGGGAAGATTTACCACTAGTACAAAAAATGATAATATCATCCGCATAGAGTAAATGAAAAATAAGCGGAGTGTTCCAAGGGTGATAAAAAGACTTTATTTTATTATCCACAAATGCTTTCTTCAACCATAATGAATAAATACAGCGAGAGAGGGTCTCTTTGCCTCAACCCACGACCCCCTTTAAAGAAACATTTGGATACGCCATTCATCATAACAGGAAACCAAGGTGTTGTAACACATTGTCAAAGCAATTTACACACCACCTCAGAAAAACCATAACCTACCAACACATGGAACCAAAACTCCAATCCACACTATCATAAACTTTAGCCATGTCAATTTTTAGAATAACATTTCCACCCCTCATAGGTTTATTAATACAATGAACAATCTCCTGAGTAAGACTAATATTCTCAAATATACTCATTCCTAATAAAAGTATCTTGTTTCTGGGATATAATGCAAGGCAAAATAGTAGCCAAATGATCTACAAGAATCTTGGAGCACACTTTATAAAACACAAAGCATAAATTGATCGGCCTAAACTTATCAAATGACATCGAGTTTCCAACCTTTGGAATAAATACAAGAACCGACACAGTAAAAATATGAGGCAGTTCAGTACCTCGAAAAAACTCATGTATTGTACAAACAACATCCTTCTCCATAATACTCCAACAAGCTTGAAAAAAACCTGACCCAAATCCATCTAGGCCAGGACTACTATTCACAGGGATGAAAAAAACAACATCTTTAATAACTTGGATTGAAGGGAGCTGATATTTCATTTCATTATCACACTCAGAAATGGTTTTACTAACTATAAAAGGAAGATCGGGTAAATAATCAACCTGTTTATTTGCCAAGAATTGCTCGAAGTACCTTACCACCCCTTCATGGACCTCTTTTGAAGATGATAATAGTGTGCCATCATGAAGTCTCATCTCATTAACCACTGCAAATGACTTAGAAGCGTGAGCATGGAAAAATTCAATTGACGCCTCTCCCTTGTCCAACCAATTTTGCTTAGCTTGTTGTCTCAGCCTGATAGTCTCACGGTCTGTCCAAGTTTGCAATTTAATTTTTGTACACAAGCAATCTTGTTCATCTTCTTCCGAATAATCCTCCTGCAAAATACCTTCTAATTCTGATAGCCTATCTTCCAACTGCATAATATTCCAAGTGGTTCTACCAAAAACTTCTTTATTCCACCTTAATGCCACTTTGGTGTCTTTCAGTTTCCGGACAAGCCTCCCCCATACCACTATCCTCAGCATCAACCACCCAAGCCTTTTAACTTATGATCATTCCTATAAATATAAGCTAATAATTAATTCTTTTGCTGTTATTATATATTAGGGATTAATATTTCGTCCGAATTTGTTAAATAGATAAATTCCTATTAAGAAACCACTAATATATAATTGCATTCAACTATCTTTTACAGTTTTATTTGTAACAAATCATATATAATTATTTTGTTACGAAATGATCAATTACTTATATAATATCTTATCTTTCACATAAATTATAAGATCCAACCCCAATTCTATTATATATATAAGTATAATTTCTTATATATATATATATGTGTGTGTGTGTGTGTGTGTGTATAAAAAGATACATGACCAAAAAAAGTTAAGTAATATTAACACCATAAATATTAATTTAAATATAAGAGGAATATATAATTAGAACCATGCATTTAGTGATCATTGATGTAGCCTACCCTATATATTAATGTATTTCTTTTTTTACAAGGAGTATTTCTTTAAATAAAAAGGAGAAATGGTCTCACGAGTTATAACTACTTAAATATATATGTAGTTGAAGTGCTTCGAGTGGCATTTCATGATTTTTTTTATACACAACCAAGGTAATAGATTCTCCCAAGGTTTAGGGTTTTCTTCGATCGATGCCTACCGTCAGGGGCCTACAGGTGGCCTCGACGTCTTCTAGTCGGTGGTCCTTTGCTGATATGGTGGCCCAATCTCCACAACCTCTTCCTAAGGTGGAGATTCCTTTGAGGCCACTGAAGGTTTTGGATGGAGAGACCTCAATTTCTCCAAGGAGGAAATTGATCGGTCTGCGAAGCTGTTTCTGTTTTCCATGGTCTTGAAGTTTCTTCGACAACGGCCTTCATTGGACTATATTAGGACATCTATTCGATGTAGAGCTCGTATGGCAGGTATTGCTGATAATGTTGGTACGGTTTGGAGGCATATTGTGTATTGGGCTTCTCGAATTAGGGAGAAATTAAATGCAGGAAGGTGTCTATCTAAAAGAGATGAAGCTATCT
This sequence comes from Cyclocarya paliurus, assembly GCA_029856935.1. NCBI lineage: Eukaryota > Viridiplantae > Streptophyta > Magnoliopsida > Fagales > Juglandaceae > Cyclocarya > Cyclocarya paliurus. The sequence continues at coordinate 3,502,815 of CM056958.1, read as the reverse complement.
TAATAACCTTGAATGTTTCTATTAAACTGACCAAGAGAAGAGTGTCAAAGTTGGTGTACTGGAAGAAGCTGGAGGAAGGTTGGATAAAGCTCAATACAGATGGATGTAGTTATGGGAATCCAGGTGCTACTGGTGCAGGTGGCGTGTTGAGAAGTCATGAGGGCAAGCTTTTATATGCTTTTGCAGTATCAGTGGGGTCTAGTTCAAACAATTTCGCAGAGATGATGGGTTTGTTGCATGGCCTTAGGCAGGTGAAAAGACTGGGAGCAAATTGTCTTGTGCTACAGCTTGATTCTCTGCTTGTTGTTAATTGGATCATAGGAACACGTTGTAATCTCTGGTATTTGGAAGACTATTGGAATGAAATTCTGAAATTGCTTCATCATATTGATTTTCGAGTGAAGCATGTTTATCGTCAAGGAAATCGCCCGGCAGATTACTTTGCACGTATATGTGTGGATGGCATCTCGAGTTCGTGGGCTAGCTTAAGGGAGATGCTAAGGGAGGTGAGAGGTTTGTTGAGATTGGATTATTTGGGTTTGACATATCTAAGATTGTAGGTTTTTTTTTGTATTGGGATATATTGGTGTTGTTGGTATGTTTTGGTTTGTTTGAGTTTTTGTAAAGCTATTTCTCCATCAAAAGTGAGGGTTTTTTTTAATAAAAAGGCAAACTCTAGCCTTTTTTAAAAAAAAAAAAAAAAAGTAGTTGAAGTGCTTCATGCATGCTTATATAGGAGGTTGATCTATATATATATATAGCTACGTATAAATTCTAGTTAATTAATAGAGTATATTCAAAGTAATAAAAGCGTCTGTGAAAATATTTTCCTCTCCTGAATAGGAATATAAAGTTTGAATATATATGACTATACAATTATTACGAAAAATTCTATTTAAAACATACTAATTTTTATTTAATTGATATGATAATTTGATTTGTTAGAGAAATTTAAAATTAAGACTTTTAGTAAATTAAATCTTATATATCATGTGAATGATGAAGGGTGTTTGCTCTTACATAGAAGAACTCCAGCTACTCAGAACAAAAATTAATTAGTAGAACTATAATAATATTACAACGTCTATGACTCTTATTCCCGCAGCCTTCGTATTGGAACCGAACTGTGGGAAATTGGAACAACCCATTGGCCGCGAATAGCCAGCTTGTACGCAACACGCAATACAGCTCTAGTCCTCTTCGCCTTAGAATTCCTTTAACCGATATAAAAACCCTAGCTACTTCTCTCCATCGTATAAATCCATGCCAAACTTTATGAAACCAGCAAGATCAGCCAGCCGCACATCACCTCTCCCACGTTGCCTGTAAGTTCTTCCCTCACCCTTTGTTTTTTTGTTCTTCTTCTTCTTTCACGCCGCACTGCCCAGCCAACATCGTGAGCAAACCCGGCCTATATATAGCAAGCAAACAAACAAGCTAGCATGGCGTCTCATATCCCTTCAGATCTTCTCTATGAAATCTTTTCACGACTACCCATCAAGTCACTTTTCCGATTCAGGTGCGTCTCTTCTCTATGGCGCAGCATCATCGACGATCCATGCCTCGCTTATATGCACCAAACCCGATCATGTGCTGAAGAACCTAACGTTTTAGTTTTCCACCATCCCGGCGAGACAACGGACGTAGTGTTTAGCCCGGAAGGGAGATTCTCAGAGGCTAGTTTGCGTAGTTTTTCAAAGTTTGTAACTTTGAAAGGCTATTATCTACAGTGCATCTGTAATGGGCTGTCTTGCTTCACAAAAAGTAATCATGGTAACGAAAGCATCGTGGTTTTGTTTAACCCTATTAGGAAACAAGTTGTATCCCTGCAGCCAACCCCAGCAGCATATCCATCTCGGCGGCCTTCACCTACACAAAATGGCCTGACATACTACGGGTTAGGCTTTGATTGTTCAAAAAACACGTACAAGATCGTTCGAGTGTTTGATGATGAATCCAACAGTACTGCTTTTCATGGTGAAGTATTCACACTTGGTACGAACTCATGGAGAGCCATTCCCAAAGACCCTCCTTGTCGTTTATTTGGATTGCCTGTATTTGCATCTGGAAATCTTCATTGGCTTGCTTACCCTAATGATCATGATCATGTGGATGAACAAAATCATCATCATCGAGTAGGCTCTAAGATTGTTTCGTTTGATATTTCCAAGGAAGAATTCGGCTTGATTTATCCACCTAAATTTAGGTGGCCGGGTTGTTTGCTTAATCTAAATGGAAATTTGGCTATTGTTGTCGTTGATTGCTCGATGCGCAGGCCGCCGCACATCAATATTTGGGTATTGAAGGAATACGAAAGGAAAGATCAATGGGTCAAAGAGTACGATATTGATCTAAAACCAGCAAGAACCTGTTTTTTCTTCAATAGACTTGCAGCCGTTTTAGAGCTAGTGGAATTTGGCCGAGTGCTCATATTGAGGTGCCCTGGAAGGTTATTTTTTTGTGATCTAAAGACTGGTACGGTAAGGCAGTTCTTTATTCCAAAGCTCTGTTTTGGGACAGAGGTCCTATGTCACAAGGGCAGCATATTATCAATTTCTGGGTTTCAGACAAATTTGTAATTCTAAAGGGTTGATAAACTTTACTCTTTTATTGTTCTTGTTTGATTTTTCTAGCTTTATAATATTAATTCTAGTCAAGGGTACTAAAGATTTTGGAACTTATTTCAGCAGATATTGTTAATCATTCATCTTATAATCTTCTCCCAGCTAGCTCTCTCTCACTATTTCTTTCATCATCTTTTGCAAAATCATGATCATTTGCTGATGCAGTCTGCTATGCTTTCGTTTCTACCATTTCATTATTTATTTGCAGAGTACTCATATGATCATGCATGGAAGACCTTTAATTGCCCAAGCCATGACCCCAAAACAAGTAGAAATTAATTACCCCCGGTTTGGTTTCGCAGATGGTCTCAATCTATCTTATCTCATCTCAACATCTAAATACCATTCAAACACAAATACTTTTCAATGTCAAATTTTTAATTTTTTCATCTAATCATTATTTAATTATTACAACTTTTCAAAACTTCCAAACAAAACACAAAAAATAATTCAACATTTTCAAATCTCAAAATAAAAATAATATTAAAAAATTATATTCTAATAATATTTTAAGTTTATAATATTTTTATTAAACTTTTTTTTCTTCTTTCTCAAAATCTTATAAATCATCTAAACTAAAACTATTTTATTATTACTCACAAACTATCTTATTATTATTTATATATTTTTCATCTCATTTCATTTACTATTTCAAAAATATACAGAGACGTACGCATGAAAATTAAACAAAAGTCTAGTACTACGTACGTACTTGTGGTACTACAAGGGATCAGTACTTTAATTAAATCAGTGGCCTAGCTACAGTCCTAGCTAGTGTATGAACCTCTTCCATTTTCAACAGTGACGGACAGCAGTGCTTCATCTTTCTCAACGTAATTAATTTGGGACGGGGAAAGTCTAAAAACCGAATCTTTTCAGCATGACCAAGCTGTTAACATATATAACACTCACAAAATAGGGAAAAACCTTTTAACCATTTTGCGACAAAATTTGAGACTATTTGTAGAGAAATACATCACCGGCAAATGTCATGATATTATTTGCATCCAAAATTGAAATCGTCGCGAAAGAGCACTTGAGACTAGTTATTATTGTCCCCCTCGCGGCGAAAACAAATGGACGGGAAAAGTTTTTTGTGACGATTTTCAGAACTGCAAAAATTGATACCTAATAGAATTATAATTATTTTGACGGCCGGTTGAGAAAATACGCAAAACAAAGAAAAAACTGAGTTAAATTTATTGATCAAATTCAAATTCAAGTTCGAAAGATCAGAAGCCAGACTCATATAATTATAAAAATTAGCAAAATTCTAATTATTGCATAAAAATACAAATGGTACGTGGGATAATGGAATAAACTGTAAGTAAGGAGAGGAAGGAAAAATAGAAAGAAACTAAAATAAAAGAAAATACATAAATATTACGGCTAAAATTAATCGCATTACATCAGGTAAACTACTTGTTAATTGCTTGAATATCGATCTTGTGGATAATAATTTATGGTATATATGCATGATATCTCCAATATTTCCAAAAGTATTTTTCTTTTTTGGGATTATAAGGAAGAGTAAATTAATAAGGACAAGTTAGACAAAGGCATAGGGGTATAATATTCCGGAAAATACAACACAAGAAGTTTTTGGGATAAGTAATTAAGCTTATTATTTTATAGTTTTGTCTCGATTACATGTTTAAGTTTTTTTTTTCATTTCTTCCTTTTAACAAGAACTAGTACGTACTCGATGGTTGAACTTATTATGAATAATTTATCATTCGAATATATGAAATAAATAAATCTTGCTGTACTAAACGATTGATCTATATATTATTTGTCATAGAAACACTTTGAGGCCTCCGGTTTCTGCCATTCAGTACTACTAAAACTAGTGCAACATATGATCTTCTAATATCACTACCAGATCATATATGGGTTTTTGTAGTTATTTTCTTTTGCGTCAACGTAATGTTGGACGAAAAAGGCTAATATTGTGCATTTCTGTCCTTTCATATTTCCATCGAATATAGACTTGTCAAAACTACTTTTTGTGGAGAAATTAACCATGTCGCCACAAATAATATTGACGAGAAAAATAATTCCGACACTTTTTTTTGTCTTTTTATGGCAACATTAGTTTGAAGCTAATGTGTTGTGTGATATTTAACAATTTACGGTGACTACTTAACTATTTGCAGTGGCATTAAACTGCTGCAAAAGGTCACAACTAAAAAAAAAAAGGGGAGAAAATCCTTTTCCCTTCCTTCTTTCTACATCCGTATTTCTTTGTTTCTTTCTCTCTCTCACCCATCCATACTTCACTCACTCTCTCTCTCTCTCTCATGTTGTCGCCAGACTCCATTGCACCAATAAGTTGTGAACCTAGGATGGAGCATCTCCCAGTGTAGTCACTCTGTCTTGACCAGTGTAGTTGTAGAATGGAGTAGTGAACCTTGGATAGAAAATATCTCAATAGTGAAGGAGTTTCTAGATGTTTTCCCCGAGGAATTACTAGGGCTACCACCAAAGAGGGAGATGAAGTTCCCAATTGATCTACCACCTTGTACGGCCCCTATTTCCAAGATCCCCTATAGGATGGCACCAATGGAGTTGAAGGAACTCAAAGATTAGTGGATAAGGGGTACATTCGTTCCAGTTTTTCCCCTTAGGATGCCCTAGTGCTATTTGCGAAGAAGAATGATTGGTTGATGAGGCTATGCATAGACTACTGAGAGTTTCGTTGAGTGATGGTTACGAATAGTACCCACAGTTAGATTTGGTCAAATACCTCTTTGAGCTGCTTCCTTCTCATTATATAAAAAATAGTTTGAGAAATAATTACAAAGATAAGATTGAGAATTCAATTTGAATCTCAACAAACTACATCTTTATCTTTATCTAAACTAATCTGACTTTAATATGACTTTATCCTATCTAAATATGTACAAGTTTAATTTAAATACAAGATAAGATTAGTAAATAAATCCTAATCTATTTGAATTTTAGTTTTGTTGTATTCCAGTAAAAGAGGAAATTAGTTACCAGGTAACCCTAGCCGCAACCAGATAAAATAGGAGATTAGCTGCCGCATCTTAAAGAAAACCCTAGTTTTCCTTTGATACCCTCCCTCATATTGATGCTAGTGAGTTGACTAGCAGCAATTTGCTAACTAGGTATTGATGCCTTTGTCGAGTCAAAACTTTGGTGAAGATATTGGCTACTTGGTGTTCAGTGGACACATGAGGGAGAATGATAGCTTTAGACTCGTAGGCATCTCGGATAATGTGACAATCCACCTTGATATGCTTCGTACATTCATGAAAAACTGGGTTGACTACAATTTGAATGACACTTGTATTATCACCATGAAGAGGCGTGGGATGTGCCTATGCAAAGCCGAGTTTTGAAAGAATGCCACGCAACCTCATAATTTCTGAACATGCAGCAGACATTGCTAGATATTCAACCTCTATAGATGACTTAGATACACAATTTTGCTTCTTACACTTCCAAGAGATAAGAGAATCCCCAAGGAAGACACACCATCTAGTAGTAAAACGTTGAGAGTCTGGACATCCAAACCAATCTGCATCACTATAGACAACTAATTGAAGAGAAAAACCCTTAGGAAAAAATAGTCCACGATTAGGAGTCCCAAGTAGCTAGACAACTAATCTCCTATTTTATTGGGACAAGCAAAACTGAAATTCAAATAGATTAGGATTTATTTACTAATCTTATCTTATATTTAAATTAAACTTGTACATATTTAGATAGGATAGAGTCAGATTAAAGTTAGGTTAGTTTAGATATAGATAAAGATAAAGATGTAGTTTGTTGAGACTCAAATTGAATTCTCAATCTTATCTTTGTAATTATTTTTGGAACTATTTTTTATATAATGAAAAGGAAGCACCTCAAAGAGGTATTCAGTCAAATCTGACATGGTATCAGAGCTACTTTAATTTCTTATTTTTTTGCACTCTTTCAACCAACCCTAAAAATCTTTAGGGTTTCTATTTTTTGTTTTTTCCAGAGGTTCAAGTTTCTTGATTTTCTTGGGGTCCTCTATTTCACGGTAGTAACTCTCTTTTCTTGCTCTTGATCTATTTTCATGGCATCTGAAAAATCTAATTCCTTGTGCATTCAGTTCAATGGTAAAAATTATTCTGCTTGGGCATTTCACTTTCAGCTTCTTGTCAAGGGTAAAGAACTCTGAGGTCATGTTGATGGGACTATTCCAACACCTGATAATGCAAATGAACTGTCTACTTGGGAGAGTAAGGATGCCAAGGTCATGTCTTGGATCCTAGGTTCTATTGAGTCTCACATCATCTTCAATCTACGACCCTACAAAACCTCTAAGACTATGTGGGAGTATTTGAAGAGAATCTACACTCATAATAATTCTGCTTGAAGATTTTAGTTGGAATTTGAGATGACTAATTTTTCTCAAGGTGACTTATCAGTGGATTCAAATCTGTGGGCTGAATACACTGACATTGTGTATTCTTCTATCTCTATCAGTGGTCTCCCTCATGTGCAAAATGTGCATGAAACTAGTAGGAGGGATCAATTTCTTATGAAACTATGTTCAAATTTTGAATATGTTCATTCTCAGTTAATGAATAGATATCCAGTTCCTTCTCTTGATGATTGTTTGAGAGATTTGCTTCTAGAGGAGCAAAGGCTACTTACTCGGAGTACAATGGAGCACAAGGGAAATCCAAGGGCTGAGACTATAGCACTACACAATGCTATAGTTGCAAGGGATTTGGTCACATTGCCACCCACTGTCCAAAGAAATTTTGTAACTATTGCAAAAAATCTGGACATATTATCAAGGACTGCCAATTTGACCTCCTCGGAAGAAAGAGAGTGCATATTCCACTTTTGTTGAAGTCTCGGGTGCATCCTCTTCTCCAGCTCTTGCTGCTACCACTCATGCTTTAACACTTGCCGGTTCCAGTTCTACTACTCTTACTCTCAATATGGTACAACAAATGATAATTTCTGCCTTTTCTACTTTAGGCATCTTAGGTAAACCAAAATCCTCCCCTAATTCTTGGCTAATAGATTCTGGTGCCTCAAATCATATGACTTCTACATTGTTACACAATCTTCAGTCCTATGATGGTCCTCTCAAAATTCACACGGAAAATGGTAGTTCACTGCCAATTTCTGCCGTGGGTGATATGTCTCCTGCCATTCGAAATGTTTTGGTTTCTTTTACTCTCTCCACAAGTTTATTTTCTGTTGGACAGCTTGTTGAAATAATTGTAATGTCTCTTTTTCATCTTCTGGTTGTGTTGTACATGATCGAGTGTCTGGGAAGATGATCGTGAGGGGTCCTAAGGAGAGTTGGCTATTTCCAATAAATCCTAGTTTCCTTTGATACCCACAACCTAGAATTGTGGATCTATCCTCCAAAATCAACTTACGTTCAAGATACCACCAATTGAAGATCAAGGCGGAGGATATACCTATGATAACTTTTAGGACTTGTTATGGACACTATGAGTTCTTGGTAATGTCATTCGGATTGCCTAATTCCTTAACAACATTCATGGACTTGATGAACAAGGTATTATAGGCCTGTCTAGAACAATTTGTTATAGTATTCATGGATGACATCCTCATCTACTCGAAGGATGCTAAGAAACATGAGAAACACTTGAGGATTGTCCTGTAAACCTTAAGGGAAAAGAAGTTGTATGCCAAATTCATGAAGTGAAAACTTTGGCTACAGGAGATTGTAGCCAAAATTCACACTTCTTGAATTACTCAAAGCATGATTTAGATATTGCGGCGGAAATATTCACATTAAAGATATGGAGGCATTATCTATATGGAGTATGATGCGAGATCTTCACAAATCATAAAAGCTTCAAATATTTCTTTACCTAAAAGGACTTAAGCATAAGGCAAAGGAGGTGGCTGGAATTATTGAAGGACTATGATTGCAGCAATAATTTCCACCTAGGCAAGGTGGACGTGGTGGTAGACGCTTTTAGCAGAAAGTCTACTTTGGACGCTTTGGCAACCATGTACATGCCCTAGAAGCATCTATTGTTAGATATGTAATGGGCCAAAATAGAGATGGTTAAAGAGGTATAGGTGCAATTGAGCAGTCTAACCCTTGGCTCGATGATGATGGATTAGGTTAATAGCACAAAAACTGATGATCTAGACTTAAGGAAGATAGTTAAGGAGGTCAAGGAATGGAAAAGACTAGAGTTTACGGTGACAGAGGACATTGTCTTACGGTATGGTAATTGAATTTGTGTGCCTGACAAGAAGGACATTTGGTAATTAATTTTAAGAGAAGCACATCGAGCCTTGTATACAGTTCACCTAAAAAGTACCAAGATGTACCAGGACATATGATGGTATTATTGGTAGAATGGTAAAAAGAGGAATGTAGCGACCTATGTAGCTCAATGGTTGACTTGTTAGCAAGTGAAGGCCAAGCACCAAAGGCCTTCATGGACACTACAATCTCTCCCTATCTCAGTATAGACTTGGGATGAGATAGAGATGGATTTTGTGTCAGGACTTCCGAAAACACCTGGAGGGCAAGATTCGACATGGTTGACTGTGGATAGATTGTTGAAGTCAGCCCACTTCATTCTCATATGAATGATGTATTCGATAGAGAAACTAGCATAACTTTATGTTAAGGAAATTGTTAGATTTCACAAAGTCCCATCCAAAATAGTGTCAGACAGACATGCTCATTTCACATCAGTATTTTAGAGGTGTATAGAAGGAGATAGGAATGGAATTAATATACACCACATCCCTAGAAGGATGGTTAGTCACAGAAGACCGTTTATATTTTAGAAGACATGATTTGAGCATGTGCAATTAGATTTCAAATGGAGTTAAGCCAAGTACTTGCTACTGATCAAGCTCTTGTATAACAAAAACTACTAGGAGAACATTGAATTAGCATTGTTTAAAGCTATGTATGGGTGAAAGTGTTGGTTACGCTTGTATTATGATGAGCTAGGTAAATGGAGCATATTAGGTCTGGAGCTGATCCAGACTATGTGTGATAAGATTACGCCGATAAGAAAGAGGTTGTCAGTAGCGTAGGAAAGACAAGATGTATGCAAACCATAGACATAAGGAGCTACAGTTCAAACTAGGAGACAAGGCATTTTTTAGGTTAGCTCTGATGAATGAGTGATGAGATTTGGAAAAAAGAGCAAGTCAAGCCCGAAATATGTAGGACCATTTGAGATATTAGAAAGAGTTAGAGATGTAGCTTATAGGTTAACGTTGCCGCTGCAATTGTCGGCAATACATGATGTATTCCACATCTCTATGTTTTTGAATTATGTCCCCAACCCTTCACATGTACTAGGGTATGAACCGCTTGGAGTCCAAGAAGACCTCACATAAGAGGAAACACCCATGGAGATTTTGGAACAGAGGAAACAAATACTGCACAACAAAACAATCTTGATGGAATTGTGATTGAGGAGTACATGACAAGCAAATACCCTTCACTTTTTGACAAGGGTATGCACAAATTTTGAGGATAGAATTTTTATAAGTAGGAGAGATTTTAACACCTCAAACCTCCAAGTTTCTAAATTAGAAAAGATAGGGTTACATTGGGGTTAGGGTTTCTAGTTTTAGGAAATAGGTTTGAACTTAGCCCAATAAATAGTCCTTTTAACCCCATTTGGGCCAAGCACTATCCTCACCCAAAGCCCATTAAAGAGCCCACGGGTGTAAGCCTCCTAGGTTAGTTTGAAAACCTACTTCAATCACAACTCCTAGTTCAAGCATAACTCCTAATTCAAACAAAACTCATAGTTTTACCATAACTCCTAGTTTAATTACAACTTCTAATTCTATGAAGACACATAAGGAAATCACATCTTCTAGTTCCATCTGAAAACCCCAAGATTGACCTAGTTTAAGTAAAAAACCCTAGCACTAGTCGAAACCTTCGGATGACTAAGACACCAAGCCTATTCCGGATTCCCCTAGGGCAAAACACTAGGTTAAGGTAACAAATGATTAACGACGTTAAAGAAGATAAATGCTTATGCTTGAAGTTGAGTTTTCTCAAGAACAATGATTTTAAGTGAAAAACGTATATTGATATTATGTTTACTACATGATTTGGTTCTTAATAAGTATTCGACTCATTTTAATTATTTTTAATATTTTCCCACCCTAGGTGAGGAAGAATTAGAGGATGTTGTACAGGAGGTTGACATTGGCAATGAGACTTGAGGCTTATAGAGAGGATTTAGATTTTTGTCTTCACTATAAATTATTTATGTATTCGCAATGCATAGCACAAGTTATACTATTATATTTAAATAAGTGCTATTGAGCAAGATGTCTATTTTGAGAGACTTATTTTATTATAATATCTAGTTAAGACTTTATTTATGGAATCTTTTATGCCGAGTGCAAAAACTGAATGTTTTAATGTTAGTAGTGTCTGATTCTTGTAGGTCAATGAGTCTTAGAGGGACGAGGTGTTGCAGTAGGATTGTTGGAAACTAGAAGATATAACTTGGCAGGTTGTATAGAATTTACAAACATTAAGAATTTGAGAATATTTTCTAAGTAAGATTCTTTTTTGTTAGTCCGTACAAGACCTTAAATCATTTAGAAAGATAGATGTTCAAAATCATTACTTTTTATTATTATTATCTTGTAAATTTTGAACTTTGTGTTGAATTAGAAATTGTTGAATTTAAAATTTGTTTGAAGGTTATAATTTGTTGCAATTAGTCTAGAAAAATTCAATGCAGGTTGTAATAAATATGGAAGGGATAAAATATCTTCAGCTTAGAATGGCCTTCCAAGTCCAATCTAAAGGAGGTTCTCATTAGGAAGGAAGTTACAGAGGAGGAACGAATGTGACAAAGGCTGGAAAAAAGGTAGTGTGAGAGAGAAAATGAAGGATGTGACATAAAGGAGAGGGAGAGGTGACATAAAAATGTGGGGAGGGAGGGGAAAAGGACATGAGGACTTCCAGGCTTCTTCCGCACAGCTTCTGGGCTATTGAGAGAAGGAGCTTCTTCAACCTTCAGACGAGAAACTTAGTTTTATCATCTTTACAGTAAGCCACGAGAGATCATGAGAGACTATAAAATACTCCTATTTATAGTAGATTTGCTCCCTAAACAACTCGTGGACATAGGCCTCATGCTGAACCATGTAAATCTATATGTCTTACTCTTTATTTATATTTGTTGTGTCTAGCTCCGATTTACCGTAATGGACGTACATATATATGGACACCGTATCACAACTTTGGACTGCCACCGTGGGCCTCAAAACATTCTGATCGATGTCTGAACCATCACCATGGGCTGGAGATGACTCCTTCTCCCTCTTCAGCCTGTTCTTACAAAACAGCCTTTAACAAAATAAGATAATCTTTTTCTACTTTTGTTTAGTTAAGGGCCATTGAAGCTTAGATATTGCCACAGTGAATTTGACTTGAATATTTATAGAGCACTATTGCCGTGGTTCCCTTTGTATCAATAGGGTGAATGAAACTACCTTTATTCTAAGTTGGCTATCTAATAGCTTCACTATTAACTTTTAGAATTTGTATAATTTTTTCTTTCTGCCTTTTCATTTGCCGTTTCTTTTTCATTTTTACCTTAATTGTTTCAAGGGTGAGGGGTGTGTTGAGAACCGGAGATTCTAGAGAAATTTTAATCTTTAATTTTAGTAGTTGCTAGCCTATAGTTTTTACTCTTGTTTAGTTTTATATGCTGCCTTTTGCATCCTCAAGAGTTTTGTAATCTTAGTGTGGCACTTGTGTATCCATATATAATTTATTTGTGCACGTTTACACCTTGTACGTCCATCTTTTATACTCCTGCCTTTGATGTTGAAGGGTCAATGTCACTTTGACATCAAATCAAAGCAAGTTTATATAGTTATAATGGTCTTCTTCTTCTTTTTTTTTTGTGTAGTGATTGCTACAGTTGGTAGCTAGCAATCAAAGTGGGAAAATGAGAGTGATCAAGTATCAAGATGCTTTGTTGATTCAATTTGTGTTCAAAGTCATTTCTCTGTTTTGCGAGCTCTTTAAAAGGTGAAATCATTGACTCTCTTGTGGTATGATTGACATTTCTTGTAGTAGCTATGTCCATATAAGTTGTATCACAGAAGTTGACTTCTTTGGTTGGTGATTGTTCAAATTTGATTGAGAATGAATGTTTTCTAGAGAAAGACTCTTACTTTATTATATATAATTATACTTATTTGTTTGCCCATACTAGGAATTGTTAGCCTAAACTATGCATTCTTTTCTCCATTGCCTAACCTAAAATCTCTTCAATAAATACAAATTCAATTCTTGATTCTTTTCTTGATTTCCTTTCTTGTGTTCTTTTTTCCTTTCCTACCATTGATTTTATTGGAAGACAGAAGCAAGACCGTGACAAATTATAACATGTTCGTTTTTCTCTTGATGTTTTGCTGCTATTGATTATTGTTTTATTATAATTATATGCATATCCTTGTTTTATTATAAACACTTTGTCATTGTATGATGTATTCTATGCTTGATTTTGGTTAATTTTGATCTGTTTTTCATTGGTAATTTCTTTTGTTTTTGTTGATCTTGTGCAAACCATGGTGACGCTAGACTCTATTTGAATGATTTTGGGTTTTGTTAATTTGCCATGTAATTTGTTTTATCACTTTAACGGATTCCAGTGTAACGTAACCAATGTTTTTTTTTAAACATTTATTCTAAACTCTAAACTCTTTAACCTTTTTAACTTTAAAAAAAAAAAAAACTTATTTGCGACGAGTTATACTCATTACAAATACTCTTTTATTTTTTTTGTTACAGATAACTATTTGCAGCTAATTATTCGCCGAAAATACTTATGTGCGACCAATAATTTCATGGAAAATGCTTAATTCTGGCATTAATTTTTCCAATTGCCACAAGAAAAAATGGGTTTCAAATCCACCTTCAATGACAAAATATAGACTTTTGCAGATAAACAAATCCACCGCAAAAGAATTAATATTTGCAGCACCACAAAAAACCTCATGATCTCTTGTAGTATGTAGGCAAATTAAGGTAGAGCATTCTCATCCGGTTTCTTAAAATATATTTTTTCCTAAATTATAGGGTTTGTATTTGGGGTTTTCCCCAACTACACGCTCCATTTGGTTCTCCATTTTAAGGAAAATGTTTAGGATGTGAACAATGTCTCCCTATATTTGGAGAGCTACTGTCCATTCTCTAAATCACTTTATATATATATATATATATTTTATAGGGAGTAGTTAAAGAAATAAAATAGTAGAAATAAGAATAAAGAAAGACACTTTGAGTTTATCTAAAGTTATTTTGATTTTATCTAGATCTTGAAAGGAAGTGTTTTAGATAAGTCAAAAGTGTAGAAGTCAAGTTCCAAGATATAAATCTTATCTAGAGAAGAGTTCAAATGTAAAACTCCCAATACTGAGAGTATAAGTATCAGGCGCCAACAAACCGTTAGCAGAATCTATCAGTATGGTTTCATTGTGATTTAGAAATTGCTTCCAGAAATACATTTAAATTGTCCTACTGATTAGGAACAGTAGAGATTTAGTTTTGGATATTAGAACACTTTCCAGTGCATATTTTGGCGAGAAAATTTCTTAAAGAATTTTCATATTATTTCTCTCAAATAGTGTGATCGTATTTCAGTTACTAAAGTTCTAGGAGAAAAGTCAATGTTTGAAGATCGTCAAAAGTTTTGGCTGCTACTACAGTAGAGGCAAACGTGTCATTTGTCGTGTCAAGTAAGAGAGTCAATTGATAAAAGTTTTGTATTTGAAACTTAATCGTACTTGATTTTCAAATCATAAAGTTGACTTTTCTTGGTTTGGTTGTCTCGTTGGATTTTATCTTTAAAGAGTTCTTTAAAGGATTTTCCTTCGTTACCAATTTTGGTGTTATGCAATTGATTTATTTTATGTTATTATTTGGTTATTAAATAATTGCACACTGTTGACTAACTAATTTGTTGAGTGAATTGGTAGATCTTTGTGTTACTATACATGGACATTTGGATAATTTTAATTGCCATCACTCATTCGAGTGTGATCCGTGTCCCTGTAGATCATAACGTCATTAGTCCCGTCATATTTTGATGGGGATAACTATGTTTACTGGAAAGTTAGAGTGAGGGCTTTTCTCAAATCTCTAGATAAATGTGTGTAGTATGCAGTTGAAAAATGATGGACTAAACTCGAGACAAGTCTGGACACTTGGTCTAGAGATGAGATTAATAACTGCCACTGGAATAGCAAAGGACTTGATGCTATTTTCATGGTTGTATCTCCCGAAGAATTTAAAAGAACTTTCATGTGTGAGATTGCCAATGAAACTTGAGATATTTTGGAGGTTATGCATGAAGGCACAAGAATTGTAAAAAATTCAAAATTACAGTTGCTAATCTCAAAATTTGAAAAGATTAAAATGCTGGAAGTTGAGCGTTTTAATGATTTTTATGCTAAACTTAATGATATTGTGAGTTCTCGTTTTAATCTTGGCTAGAAGGTGGAAGATTCAAAGGTCGTGAGAAAAATTTTAAGATCATTGCCTGAAATATTTTGCCCAAAAATTACAGCAATTGAGAAAAGTAAGGATTTGGATGCTATTAAAGTTGAAGAAATGGTCAACTTTTTGCAAACATATGAGTCTTCGTTTCCTCAAACAAGAAAAGATAAGTTAATTACATTAAAGACTGTGAAAGAAGATCAAGTTGACTCTTTTGATGAAGAATATCTGAATGATGAGAACCTAGATCTCATTGCAAGAAAATTCTTGTTTAATAAGAAAGTTAGTGGAAAAAAAAATCAGGCAAGTAATTTCCTACAAAGAAAAATGATACTAAAAATGGAGTAAAAAAAGATCTGAGAAAAATGACAAAGTGAAGTGTTATGAATGTTTTGAATATGGTCACATAAGAGTGGAGTGCCCAAACTTTAAGAAAAACAAGAGAAAAACACTGAATGTCACACTTAGTGACAATTTAGAATTTGAAACTTATAGTTTATCGTCTGATTATAAGAATTATTTTATGGCTTTTACCACTGTTGCTGATGATTTTCCTGAAATTGTACTAAGAAAATCTTAAAGTGAATTTGATAATAGTGACTCGGATATAGCTCTTGTTGATGCTGATCATGAGCTAAGCGTACATGAGGCTTATAATGATTTATGTGAAAAAATGGTCAAGCTAAAAAAGCTTAGCAATAAGTTGTACAACAAACTCACAACAATGGAGAATGAAAAGAACAATCTCTTGGAAGCACTGAAAATCTATGAAGTTGAAATATCGAGATTGAAAGTTTAAAATGATGCACTAGACAAAGAATTGAAGAATTTTCAATAGTGTCAACAAAAATCAGCAACTCGAAAATTGGATAAGATGTTAAGTATTCAAAAGTCCAGCTGTGATCATACTGGGTTGGGTTACACAACTTTTCAAGACAAAGATCCTCAAGTCAGCTCATCTGCTACCACTATCTCTAAGAGTATTGTCTTTGTCAAAGAAGTCAAGTTGTGGATACTCCAAAAGAAGTCGCTTCAAAGTCAAATCATTTTGAAAAGCCACATGAAAGATCAACCTCAAAGAAGTTGAACGGAGATAAGTTTGGAGGTAAATTTGTACCTACTTGTCATTATTGTGGTATTGCTGACCATATAAGACCATATTGATTTAATTTGAGTAAAGTGCAGAAAAATAGAGGAGAAAGAAAATCAAAAAAGAAGGCAAAGACTCTTGAAAATCAAGTTCAAGAGTTGAGTAATCAAATAGCCTCCATAAACCTAAAGCTTGGTAAACTATCATAATTTTGTCTTCACTACAAAAAAAAAAAAAAAAATCATGCAAAGTGGTGAGGATGAAAAAAATAGCTCAAAACTTAAAGTAAAATGGGTGGTAAAAGAAGATGCCGTATGACATTAATTGATAGGAATCCTTGCATATCATTAGTTTAGGATATACATTTTACATTCTTTTATTTGTTTGCATCTTTTTTTGTTTGGTTTGGTTGAGTTGTCTTCTATTTTTCTGTTTTTGTTTGATTTGGTTAAGTTTTCTTCTATTTTCTAGTTTGCTCTATAATATATATGTATATAAAAAAATAAAAAATAAAAAAATTTGAAAAATGAAAGAGATCATTTTTGCCTTGCCAAGTCAAGAGTACTCGGACCCTCACACTTCCCCTACTTGGAGTTGGAACATCTTTTTAAATATTTTTGTTAACCACAATGTGACCCTGAATTCACTAAGATTGTTTCTTTTGATATTTCTAAAGAAGAATTGGTTTGATTTATCCACCTAAATTTAGGGAATGGCATTTACTCGATCTAAATGGAAACTTGGCTATTGTTGATAACTCGTCATACAGACCGCACATCGATATTTGGGTACTGAAAGAGTACGAAAGGAAAGATTATCAAAGAATACGAGATTGATCCAAAAGCGAACAAGAAGAGATTTTATGTTTTTTAACAATCCACTTATTGAAGTTGTAGGGCTGCTGGAATGTGGCCAAGTGTTGATACTGAGGAACCGTGGACATGAATTCTTTTCCTGTGATCCAAACACTGGTAGGCTAAGGGACGTCTATATTCCAAAGTTTGGTTGTTACACAGATCATGTCCTATGTCACAAGGGCAGCCTATTGTCTATTTCTAAGTTTCGGGCAAATTAGTAATGCCTAGTTTAAGGGTCTGTACTTGCCTTTTTATTGTTGTCAATTGCTACCAGTTCATATTTTCTTTGGTACACTTGAAAGTATTGACTACAGAAAAGATGTTTCATTATTTCATATGTTTTTTGTTCACAGATGAATGAGATTTGCTTCTTAATTTGTTATGGTAACCATAATTCCTTTTGTACAGATCAGTTTGGATCCTCATTAGAAATTAGTAGACTCATGCAAGACCTTTGCTCAAGCCACTAAAACCCAGTGAAATATATATTGGTTCTGTTGAGCATGAACGATAGTATCGAAGTCTTGATGTGCTAAACGATTGATCTATTATTGTATCATAGGAACCCTGGCTTATCATAAGAATTACCAGTGAAATATATCTTCTGTAGGCAAAGTATAATGGGAGGAATTGAATTGTCTGACTCTAAAATGGTGCCAAGAAGTGGGAAAAAAATGCAGACTACTTCTGGGATTGTTGTAAACATGATTTAAACTGCAAGGAGAGGAAGAAAAAATAGAAAGAAACTAGAATAGAAGAAAATATATACTTAACAGTTAAAATTAACCATATAAATTACAATAGCTGGTTATTTGCATCCTGTAGACAATAATTTATGGCCTATGCATATCTTCACATTGGCCTTCCACAGCATGTGAGTTCAATCATTGGCCTTCTGCAGCATCGAATAGCTCTCGCCACTTTTGTGGATCACTTCCTGGCCCTTCCCCCTGCTTACAAATTTCAGTCCGGCAAACAATGTCTCAAGTATGACAGAATATGGTAAAGTTAACTGGAAGTGATCACAAGCAGTTGCCATGAATAAAATTCAATTAAATACACAATTTCAACTCCAGAAAAATATATTAACAAATGAGTGACACAGCAGACTCTGCTTCAAGGCCTGATAAATTTGTATTGCACAACAATGGTCTATAGCTTTAGGATAAATAACATAGTGATTAAAGCAAACTCCCTAATGCAGTAAGTTCAGATTCAGCCTTTTGACAAAGAGTCAAAACTCAATAAAATGTCTTCAATTTAAAAGGTATGCCACATACGCTCAGAACTATGGTTGCTCCAAACATTACATGCTCATGAAAGCCACAAACTTGTAACTTATTCCATGTAATGGAGTAGAAAACACTTCGATAATATTAACACTTCAAATTCAGCCACGATGAAGGAACTCAAGTTGACAAACTGAACAAAGAACTTTAGAAAGAGAAACTCCCCCTTCTCTCTAGAACAAAGAACAGGATCTTTTCTTTCTTGGGATAAGTAAGAGTAAATTAAGAGGGAAAAATTATAGAAAGGCACAAGGTTATACCCCAGCAAATACAACACAGAAACTCTCAAGTTAAGGAAGACACCAAAAGACTGAGACAATCCCCCATTACCAGTAATGAAACCAGCAATAGTACTGAATAGGGCATCAATGCAAATATCGAGAAAATGAAGCGAGTCTGAACTGTTTTGTCATAGAGATAATGAAATGAGTCTGAACTGTTTCGTCATAATTTAATCATAATCCTTATAACCGGGCGTTCGCATCTATTATTTATCTTAAAAAATTCTTAGTATTGGCTAATTTTTGTTATGTTTGAACTCTTCAAACAGCAATGCATAAATCAACATCATTGACAAAGAATATCACATCAGCTCAAGCTACTTATTGAATGTACTTTGTCAGAGTAAAGTGAAAAATGTATATGAGTGCCTAGTAGCAGAGATGTGGTGGATGTGCATTTCAAACAGATATTTAGACAAAATAACCACATATAAGGCAAGATAATCAAAGAACTTTGGAGTAACTATTGCATCAATGTCCACAATGAACTCGTCTACTCACTTGAACATTTTACATATTTTTTTTCCTGTTCGTCCAATTCCTTTTATCTTTTCCCAGTTATACCCTTTTTCGTATTTTTCCTTTCGAGCAAACTATGCAGATTGACATTAAATTCATCTAGTTCAAATGATCAATCCATGCATGACATGTGATTACAAATGGTTGCAATATTTCCAACTGACCACTCTACATCTAAGATACTCCAAACAGTTTCACTTGCAACAATAGTTAACAAGACTGTTACAATAACTCCCATGGTTGTCAGACTCATTCAGCATGGTTGGGTGATTAAGAGAAGATTACTGTGGTAAGCACTTAGGGTAGTAGAGTGGGTGGGTTCTTGGGTGCGGCGTCTAGTTCTCTTTAGAGATAGGTTTAGGAGGAAGTGTGACATTTCTTCTCCAGGAAGCCATTTCGATTATTCATCCCCGTTGGACATTAATAAGGCAATTCTCAAATCTTTTTTGATAATTACTGACTCTTGAGGCAATGCTGGAATTCTATTTGGCTCTCTAAAGTTAGTCAACCAAACAACGGGATATATTGTGATTTGTTATAACCAATTGAAGTGGCCAGAATAGCATCTAACTCATAATAATAGGAACTCCAAAACCTCGTCAATTATATCATTATTTCTGTTATTAATATCATCGTTATTCAGAAGTAAGCAAAACGTCAGCAATTATATTAGCTTATATATAATTTGGAGAGGAAGTGTAGAATATAGTAGGTGGTCGAAGTAAACCACCCCATTGTGTTCAATGATATCATCTCACCATGAAGTTAACTCATGGAATATTTGGTCAGTAATCCCCTATGCTTAAGCCAAGCCAAGCAAATACATATTGTGCAATTTTTTTTAGCAAAAAGATCATGCACTATTATCACAAGTTTTGAATCAGGTCCCTCCATCAGAATTTGCCATTTCACCCTAGATGATGGAAAACATGTAGAAAAATATTACTTTTTATTAAAAAATAAATATAGTTCTTTTTCTAATAATTATAATTTTTTTTTTTTTAAAAACGCCAAGATGGGAGGGGAGGTTTCCCCTTACAACTTGTTTTTTTTTTCTGTATTTATTAATAAATTATAATTTCTTTCCTTTTAATTTTTTTTTAAATAAGAAAAAATAATTTTCTTCGTAGCAACTTGTGGGGCTGCCACATGTTTTCCACTGATTAAGGTGGACAGAATTTCTTATGGTGAGTCCTGATTCAAAACTTGTGATGGCACAGTGTCATGCCTAAAAAAATGCACAAGGAGCGAATCGCAGCATGGCTAAAAACAAAAGAGGGAGTTACTGACCAAATTCTCAAATTGTGATTGTCACAATATTTTGAATGAGTCCATTTTCTGTAATGCACAGAAATGTTGCGAGTTCAAGAAATAGCAGCCTTTACATTGTCTCTCGTGAATTTATTTTTCTGTTTTAGTCTGCAAAAAAGCTATGGGTTTCTGATTCAAATTCTCCACCATTAAATCAATCATTAACAAGAGATTACCTCAACTGAATTAATTTCGTAAGTTTTCCCTTCAGTAGATTCTATGCCCAGTGCCTGCACGCATGCTTCTGCAACTACAAGTCTGCTAGCCTCTCCAATAAGTTTATCTCCTGTAACATATATAAAAGTGCCAGACGAGATATAAAAAAACTTGAAAAGGAAGAATGTTTCAAAAAATTATAGATACAGATGATCATAGTATTCAGATCACATGATAAAGAAACATGTTGGAAGTTGTTCCAAAAACAAATTGTTTACGGTATACCTTGACCTATAAGGACTGCACGTCTTTTTCCAGCAGTAGCTTTGAGCAAAGTATTTAGATCATATGACGTGTAAGGTCCATCTGTCAATCTACCAGGTCTGGTTCACAAGAGAAGTATAAACATATATAAAGTATAAGACATCATTTTGCTAGGCTGGGGTCCCTCTCTAATCATTATGAATTCATTTTCTCACCACCGAATAAACAATATGTATTTGCTACATACCTTAATATGGTAAATGGAAGGCCAGAATTGCGAAGAAAATCCTCTCCCATCTTTTTAAATTTCAGAACACCAAAGAGATTCATAATGCTATAAAAATAATAAAAAATAATAAAATAAGTCAATGGTACTAGAAAGTATGCAAAATTTTATGTCAACAGTATATAGGAATATAATGGGAACACCATGTGGTTAAAACTTCACAACAAGCATTTTGAAAAAACTATAGCCATAACTAGAAGAGAAAAGTAGAAATTCTCACTCCCAAACATATGGTGTATGTTATATATGTACTGCTCTTATTTGTAATAGAAATCCTCAAAGAACCACCAAAGAAAGTGTACAGAATAGGTGAATTCCTAAAGAAACTTTGAAATTGGAAATCATGTGAATATGAGCATTCGGCAAATATATATTTGTAAGGTAATAAAATTTATATTCAAATACTTTCCTTATAAGTGCTTACTTTGTAATTTATAACAAAATAAATTACATCACATATATTACTTGTACCAACATTAGAGACCGATCAAAAAGTGCTTATTTTGTAATTTCCCATCCAATTAAAAAGTATTCTTACCTCCAAGGTAGTTCACTGGACTTTGTTACACCTACTGATGAAACAAGAACAATTCTCTTCAGTGAAGAAGGCAGTGCAGATACAAGATTTCTCACACCCTCCCAATCTTCAATTAAAAACTTATAGTCAAAAACGCTGAAAGCATACATTGATGTGTAAGTGTGTGGGTGTTCGAACATGCAAACATGCATTCATGTGTATACATATTATAACTGCAAATTAAAGGCACAAGAATGATGTACTCTAACTACCACCCAGGACCATTCTTCAGCGCACAGGCACTAATACATAAGAGAATTGCAGATTGTGATATCAATGCTGTTATTTGCAGATTCTGGTTTCCTGGATGCTAAAATTAATAACAAATAAAGAATATAAGCCTGACCTACTCTTTCTGGTGTATTATCCCTATCCCACCGTCTTGAAGGAAAGGCTGTTGTTCCTGTACAGCAAATTACATGTGTGACTCCCTGAAAGACAAGGTTTTAACAACAGAAGTCATGCGTTAGAAAATTGCACAATTTTTTATTAAGACAAGAACACCTTCATCTCCTTTTCAGAAAATAAATAAAGCAAAATAAAGGAAAGCGGAATTGGGTAAAGCAAAAGATTACCTCAAATATAGATGGATCTAAATCCTCCGGGTTTCGAGTATCCCCTTTAAACACCTATCAAGTTGAAGAGCTCCATGATTACAAAATCTAACATCCCGAGGCAAAATAACAATTATATAGTAGAAAATTTTGTTTCGCACCATAACATTATGCCCAAAAAATAAAGATAATATTTGCATTATTCAGAGCTTCATATAAGTCAGAAGAATGCTACCTCCAATGTCTCCTCATCTTGTTCACCAAACAAGGTGATTGCTTTCTCAGGTTCTCGTAGTAATAGCCGAGACTTAATATTCCGGCTGAGCAATGATGCCACTACCAACTGCCCTGGAAGTATAGAAAAGCACTAAACTTGCAAACCTCCTCAACGAAATAAAAAAAGTCGGTGTTACACTGAAAAATCTTGGTGGAAGCTATAAGAATGATAATAATCTCAATGAAAATTCGCATATGCTGCTCCCCCCCCCCCCCCTCCCTCTCTCTCTCTCTCTCTCTCTCTCTCTCTTATTTTCACCGTCATATTGGAAATATTATCATATTAGAATCGTTTATATGTGGATTATATTCAATATAAAATAAAAACAAAAGCAGAAACTGAAAAACCCGACACCTTCAGACCAAAAATTGGCCATAAATTTCGTATAACACAAACCACACACACAAACGTATAAATGGATAGATAAGTACATAGGCATCCACGTTATTTCATGAACAGCAGAGGAAAAGAGCAAGACTAAAGATTACCAACGCCGCCGGAGCCGCCCACGACGAGAACGAGCTTAGAAGACGAAGAAGGAGTGGTTCTGGAATCATGGGTAGGTACTGAACTTGGGGATTGGATGAGTTCCTCCTTGACAGCGTTAAGTGCCGGTGATCCTCTTCTAGAGCTTGAAATGCTCTCAGAAGAAGCAACTAGGGAGTAAGAACTTGAAGGCGGAAGGGTAAGACAAGTGATTCGTTGAGGAGGTCTCGAGAATACCTCAACTGGGAATGGGGAAACGGGAATTGGAATGAATCCTGGGAGTCGGGAAGCCATGAACATGAAGCAGAGAGAGAGGGAGAGCAACGAAAACAGAGACAGCGAGAACGGTTGTGTGGTACTGGTTAAATTTAAATGGGTTGCCAAAATAATTCATTTTTAAGATATCATATTTTTAATGCTAGTTACAATCTTTTGTTTAGATTATAGTGAATCACTACGTTCTCATTAGTTAGTAGGAAATTAGGATCCATCTTGGTGTAAATCGGTCCAGGATTGGGGATGTTTCCGTCCATCATTTTTCCGAATCGGATTGGTCTCGACTCTCACCCCAAGGAGATCGGACCGAACTATTAGCTAAGGATCTAGTAGATCTGTATTGGTTCGGGCCAATTTTAAATGGGATCCAATCATATAAAAAAGTTCATCGTATACAAAAAAATCTGCAATGTGTATTCTTGACCCTTTAATATAAAAAAGCCTACAATATTTATAATTTTGAATAATACAATTATTTTATTTTATTTGCACCTTTTTTACTTAAAAATAGCCTAAAAATTTTCTCAAATTATCAAAATTGATAATTATATATTAGTTAATTAATAATTATATATTTTATATTATCAATAGTCATAGGTTATATGAAAATTACATAATTCACTTATATAACTATTATATAAAATAACATATACAATTTATAAAAAATATATTTATAATTCGGTTGGTCCGGTCCGATTTGGGGTGAAAAAATCCTACCCCGAGACCGGACCAAAACCCATTTGATCCCACAAATGGAGGACCAAAACCAACCAAACAAATTGTCGGTCTGGTCCGAACCAAACCATTCGGTCAGGTTGATTTTTTCGGTTTGGGACTAAAAATTTTACAACCCTAAATCCATTATTAAAAATAAGTTTTTTCAAATAATTTTTTTCATGTAAATTTCAATTTTTATTTTTATTTTCAAAATAAGTATGGACTTGAATATTTTAGAACTTTATCAATCATTTCCTTTATAGTAAGAGAAGTGTTACACACCAAGAGTTTCTATAAAAGTAAATTACAATAAAAATAATTTTATAATTTAGTAAACCATATCAAATCACGTTAATTTATAAAATTATTTTTATATAATCTTTTTGTGGTTAAAATATTTCTGTAATATCAATATCTATCGCTCTTACATTGGTGAACTATTTATAAAATAATATTGACAATAAAAATTTTATAAAAGACAACTTAAATGGATTTAAAAACCATGAAACAATTTTGAAAATGTTGTAAAACTTAAAAGAAATAGTAAGAATGCAGTGTAAATAGTCTTTCAGGAGCTTAATATCATTCACTTTGAATTTTTTATGTTATACAAATGATCCTCAAGACACCATTTTATAGGTATAGAAGGATAAAGAATATGAAATGATGATACATTGATGAATTTATGAATTCCAAGAGTTGGTGCATGAATGAGGCAGAAATCTAAAAGGTAGAATATAAATGATCATCCACCAAGTTCATTTATATATTTATAACACTCTCCATTGGATGACCATACATAAGGAACATGTCTCGTTAAACATTGCCATGGAATAACCCGATGGGAAAAAATCAATGGCAAAGCAAATAGAGTACAATATTATTGTGTACCTTGGAAAAACCTTGCAAAGAAAAATCCAATGAGAAAAAGCCTTAGTGAAGGAAAAATGGTACAATCCATTTGATTATTTTCTCCCTCTCAAAAGTATGTATAGCTTCAAACGTTTATGATAAAAATATCCTTGAGTTGACACATTCCAATTTTGTGCACCAATTTCTTAAAATATTGCAGATGGTAATGCTTATTGAATAGATCCGTCAAATTATCACATAATTGTATTTGCTTGATATCAATATCACCGCTTTCCTAGAGTTCATGTGTATAAAATAAATTTGGTGAAATATGATTGGTTCTAGCACCATTGATATAGCCTCTTTGATTTGTATGATTCAAGCAACATTATCTCCATATAATGTTGTTGGGTTAACTTTGATTGTAGATAAACCACACTTTTCTTGAATGTGTTGAATTACTGATCTTAACCAAATGCATTATCAGCTTGCTTCATAAATTACAATAATCTTTGAGTGGTCGGAAGAAATAGCAACTAATGTTTGCTTCACAAATCTCTATGAAATACTTGTACCTTCACAAATAAACAGGTATCTTATTTTTAATCTTCCTTTATGCGGATCGGGAAGGTAAACTAAGTCTGCATACCCACCTAATTGAGGATTTGACCATTTTGAATAAAACAATTACATGTCAACTGTTCCACGAGGTAGTGTAGAATATGTTTGATCCCATTCCAATGTATTTTAGTTAGTGCAGAGCTGTATCTTGCTGGTAAATTAACTAAAAATGCAATATTTGCTCGTGTACAATTTGCAAGATACATCAAAGCATCAATTACACTTAAATATGATATTTCGGACCAAGAATTTCTTTGTT
Organism: Cyclocarya paliurus; assembly: GCA_029856935.1. Classification (NCBI taxonomy): domain Eukaryota; kingdom Viridiplantae; phylum Streptophyta; class Magnoliopsida; order Fagales; family Juglandaceae; genus Cyclocarya; species Cyclocarya paliurus. The sequence goes on along the minus strand of CM056958.1, from coordinate 3,477,005 downwards.
GTCTTCTTGAGAGCAAAATGGATATTTTTTTACATCAAGTGATCAGACAATTGTTAAAGTACTCAAAGGATGAGGTTTGTCCATGTAAAAATGCTTCAGGAATTTTTTTTGTATATGTCGACTGATGAACAAGTACTCCATTTGAAAAGTGCTTAATTTGCAACAAAGAAAAAATTTTGTTTTTTCAAGGTCTTTCATTTTGAACTTATTTTTTAAATAATTTGCAGCTTTTATGAGCTCTTCTGGAGTTCCAACAAGATTTAAATCATCTACATATATCTCAATAATAGCAAATTCAAAATATAAATTTTTTATGAAAACACAGGGGCAAATTTGGTTATTTTCAAATCCTTATTTTGTTATACATTCATTGAGACAATTATACCATATGAGTCCAAATTGCTTTAATTCATATAAAGATCTTTGCAACTTGATAGAACAAATATTTCGAGATTTTACATGCTTTAGGCCTTTTATATCCTTCAGGAGTTTTCATATAAATATCATTATCCAGTAATCTATATAAATATGTAGTAACTAGGTTGTAAGACTATCGGTCTAGATCAAAAAAACCAACCGGACCCGACTGATATTCTTATTGGTCAGTCTTAAGGTATGTTTTTTTGGACTGGACCAGACCAAGACCGACCGATCTGAATGTAATTGCATCTACTATAGGGTAATATGTTTATTCATAATCAATATCAGGTTTCTACGAGAAACCTTTTGCAACAAGTCGCGCTTTGTATCTCACGATTTATTTTTCTGGTTACATTTACATACAAATACCCACTTATATTTAATAGGCACCACACCTTTAGGTGTTTGGGAAACAAGTCCAAATAATTCACGCTTTGTTAGTGACATCAATTTTGCATGAATTGCTTCTTCTATTTTGACCAATCATTTCAATATCGACATTCATCGACCATTTTTTGTTCATTTTCACTATCACTTTTGGTGATATTTTAAATGAAAATATGTTGTCGATAACAATCTTTTTTCATAATGTATTGAGATCTTGTTATTTTCAAGTACATTTTCATCTTCAGGAGATAACTCTTCAAGAGATTCCTTTTTAGGGGATTCTACTTTAGGAAATTATATTCTGGGAGAATTTTGAACAGAAAGTTTGAATGGATCTGTAGCTCGTGTTGTCTATTTTGTGGATACGGTCTCTTCAAGAGCATCGACTTCTTTTATTTATACTTTTTTCTTTTGGGAAGTCTTATCCTTTGCACCAATAGGCCTTCCATGCTTCAGACTTGTCTTAGACGCATTAGCTGTTACATTGATTGTCCTACAGGGACATCCATCTTTGCTGGAGTATTAGCAGCCGGAATGTGAGATTTCACTATTTTCTTATTGTCAGTAAATGCATCTGGTAATTGATTTGCAATAGTTTGTAAATAAATGATCATTTGAACTTCTAGTTCACATTGATTTGTACAAGAGTCATGATGAGATAGCGTCAAAATGTTTCATGTTATTTGTTTTTGTGCTTCTGGCAACTATTCTCCCCCTAATGGTGGGAAGACTATTTTATCAAAATGAAAATTTTCAAAACGAGTCTTTAAAATATTCCCAGTTAAAGGCTCGATATATCTATTGATGGAGGGAGAACCAAAACAAACATAAATTCTAGGTCTATGTTGAGGACCCATCTTAGTGCATTGGGGAAGTGTGATCGGAACATATATAGCACAACAAAAAGTATGAAGATAAAAAATATTTAGTGGTTGACCAAATGCAAATTGCAATAGAAAATATTTATTAGAGCCATTGGTTTTATTCAAACCAATTATGCAGCATACAAAATTACATGTCTCCAAGTAGAGAGAGGTAGTTTTACTTTAAAAAGTAATGGTCGAGCAATTAATTGCATATGTTTAATAAATGACCCAGCTAAACCAATCTAAGTATGTGTATGGGCAACAAGATGTTCGACATTAATCCCAACTGACATATAATAATCATCAAAAATTTTAGATGCAAATTCTCTTGTATTATCCAATCGAATAATCAGGAAATTGATTCCGTAATCAAATAATTTATGCAAGAAGTCTAGCAAATGCAATATTTTGAATAGACTAAACAAACATGTAACCATCTAGTTGATGCATCTACTAAAAATATAAAATATCTAAATGACCAACTTGGTGGATGTATAGGTCCACATATATCTCCATAGATTTTTTGTAAAAATGATAGAGATCCAATAATTACCTTGGAATGGAACGGTATGACAATTAGCTTTACTTTGGAACATGTTACACATGGATAATCACTTTGTAAAATAATTTTTTCATTTTTTAAGAGATGTCCATATGAATTCTCAATTATGTGATGCATCATGATTGATCCTGGATGACCAAGACGATCATGCCAAAGTATAAAGATTTTTAGATCAAAGCACTTTTAATGCATTACAACATGTGATTCAATTGTTTTCAATGTTGTATAATATAATTCAAAAGAGAAAGTTGATTGTTTTTCTAATTTGAGCTTTAAGCCCAAATTTACTATTGTAATGTAAAAATATTCATCACTCCATTCATTGGTAATTTCAATATGATAACCATTACAACAAATATATTTAAAATTGAGTAAATCTATTATAGAATTGGAAGAATACAAAATAACAGCGATACAAAAAAAAATTTTTTTGGTAACATGATATTGGCTCTTTCAGAGCCTTTAATTAAGTTTGATGACCTAAATATTGTATTGATGTTGGCGTTATATAATGTTAAATATTGAAAATATTTCTTAACCTTAAAAATTGTGTTTTGTACAACTATTTGCTAGACACATTTTCACCAACTATCTTGGAAATAGTCAATGCATCAATAGAACTTATGTCTTCTTATAAACAAAATATTTATAAAACTTTATTAATGCAAAAGAAAGTTTAACATGATGTATTATAAGATAAAAACTCAAACATAATATAATTATAATAAAGAAAAGTTAATTGTTATAGTCATATGCATCACTAATCAAAATATCATTATTTTCGTTTCAATCTATAAACAAACCAGAAATATTGAGATGAGTTAGGACTGTCATATTTGGATTATCAAAATAAGTAGATGATCTTTTGGATCCTTTTGGTCGAAAAAAATTCATTTAGACCAATTTTTTTTCCTTCATAGATGCTTGATATAGGTCCACCAAATGTTTGGACGTAGGACAGGTACGTGACCAATACCTTTTCATACCACACTTGTTACATTTATTTTCATATTTCTTTACAAGTGTATTCTGCAAGTTTTATTTTCATCTTGCTTTGTCATGGTGTAGTTCCACCTCTGTTAGTATGGAGCATTTTTCTTTGAGAAACTGAGTACGTTCCCCTTGATTCCGATAGTTTTTCTTACCACATCCACAACCATGATTTTCCTTTATTATGATGAAATGAGATTTCATCCGCTTCAAGGAAAGGAGTAGAATTGGTTGGACGAGACAAATAATTTTTCATTAACAACTTGTTGTTTCGTTCAACAACTAGTAAACAATATATTAGTTCAGAATACTTAGTGAACTTTTGCACTCGATATTACTACTACAGGAGCACATTCGAGGTATAAATATATTATATATTTCATTTCAAACATATCCTAGTATTTTTTCTCTCTACATAATCTCAATTGTGTAACTTTAGGTTCATTCAATCATAACAAGTTTTTGGGAGGATCACAATCTTCTGATACACGTATCACTCCCTTAAACTATCTTATAGAATCAATGAATATTTTATTATGAGGTACTCAATTTTTAATAAAATTATTACTTTAGAATTATTTATCAATGATCCATGATAAATAATTCTTGTCAGAAACATCGAGGGCAACAAATTTTGAGTTTGGTAATATGTAACATGAGTTATACAAACATATTAAGTATGAGAAAGAAATATTTAAAATCGAACTCACATATATAAGACAAGAATATTTATCATATTGATATGATAATATCATACTCTATATAATATCACATAGATCATATCAAGATTTTATAGAATGATTTATATTGCAATAAGTATATATCAAATTTATAAAAGAGAAACTTACAATAGTTTGAGAAATGTTATGCAAATATTTTGTCAGATCAAAAGAACACAACGGTTGGATAGAGTCTCGTGCTAAACACGTGTTATAAAACTTAAGTAGTCAAAGAATAGCAAGATTGCAATGTAAGAGTTGCTTTTTAGGAGTTTAATATCATTTACTTTGAATTTTTTGTGTTATACAAATGATCCTCAAGACACCATTTTATAGGCATAGGAGGATAAAAAATATAAAGGGATGATACATGAATTAATGAAATATATTGATGAATTTAGGAATTCCAAAGAGTTGGTACATGAATGGGGTACAATTCTAAAATGTGGAATCTAAATGGTCATCCACCAAATTCATGTATATATTTATAATAGAAAAGAATTTTTTTTTAAGTAATAAATTTAGTAATATCTTACGCTTTGGTCTACAAAATTATTAACATGCAGTATTAAAATTTCAATACCAAAATCAGGATGATATGTATAATTATGTATTCTCAAGGAAATTTTGAGCCTTAACACTGCCATTACTTTCTCATTTTATGTAATTACTATCAACCCCTTTTTGTGCTTCCTAATATTTTATGCTATAGACTCAAGTGTATGTTCTTTATATTCAACTATAAACATAAAGAGATTACACAAAAGTAAACTCATAAAATAACGTTATTTCATGTGATTCGTTAGATCTACTTTATGATAAAAGTAACTTTAGAATCTAACATACTATATCAAGCCACATCACTTTGTAGAAAACTCTTTCTACTGTACTCTCCAAAAGGTATCGGCCTTGCAATCACCTGTTTACATGAAATTTCAAAAGAGGTTACAAGGGGCTCTTTGCACTCTCTCTCTCTCTCTCTCTCGTACGAACATTGTGCATGTACTATTCATGTGCATTGTTCATAGAATTTTGCTACAAGAAAGCCGTTAAACTGCACACCCTCCAGGTTGGATGCCAGCGTGTCAATTTTTTTTTTCAAACTAAACTTCAAGCACAATCTCCAAATCTCATTGTTGATTCCAGCAAAGATCTCCATTTGATCCTTGCCTACCACTACTACCACAAAATCCAGCTACCATCACTCCCAACTCCACCACCCGCCACTAGAGTCTGCAAAAAGCTATCTTTCTTCCCCATATCACACCCTTCGTTATCCACAACACTCTTACCAAACCCAAAGCTTGAAACAAAATGTGAATTGTAAGGATCCAAAGGGGGAGAGAGAGTTTGGTGGAGGAGCCTATTTTTTCCCTTGTTCTGTTCATAGAGGGAGGGAGCTTCAGCAGGGGAAACTTCGCATAGTGGCATTTTAGGGCAACGGGGCTACTTCACAATAGGGGGAGCTGCGCATAGGGGGAGGGCTAAGTTTGGGGGGGGGGGGGGGGTTCTGTTCTTTGCTTCCAAGTCTTCTCAGGAAGGGGCAAGAGTTGATGGGTTATTTTGCTTGAAACTGAACCTTGGTGTGGAAAAACTCGACCGATGTGTGGTGTAGAAAATTAAACTAGCTTCTGTTAGACTTTTTCTTGTTTATATGAAAGGGTTCGTGTATATCTACCTTGTTAGAAAATGGACAAAAAGGTCATCTAACATATGGTTTGATTGCATCTTACTTGATTGACTTTTTAGTAATTGGTGTCTAGCAAAAATGTCCTTCAAATGTGCTTTTGTTGTTGCCTTCCCAATTTCCTTTTGGTAATTTAGCTTCCTTTACCAATTGGCCCCTGTAAGCAGTTTCGAGACACATGTTGTCTTCCCTTTTTTATTTCTTCACTCATCGTCAATTTGAGCATTTAACCGGTGGACCCTCCATTCACTCTGTCCAGATTAGGTCCTAAGGCATGGATTTCTCTCTTTTGCTCAAATCCTCATGCTTCTTGGTTCCTCATGCTTTGCTTTTGTCCTTCCTCCAATTCTTAAAAGACTTTTTGTTGGAAACATTTTAAAAGAATTATATATTATATTTATTATTAATAATATTCTGGAATTTAGTTTAGAAGTTATAAATTATTTTAGAAAGAGTAAAACTATAGAGAGTTTATAAGCTTATACTTATGGTTATAATAATTTGGGTTGATTTTATGAGATATAGTTGTTGAATAGTTCAATCATCAGTGGTATTGACCTTATGTACAATTGAGCTTGGCCCCCGCGGGTAAGAGGGGGTTGGGGGGTGTTCGAACCACCCCTATGATAAGAATGCGTTTTAATGATTTATTGAAAGGATGTTACAAAACTTTCTTTAAAAATAAATACCAAAAGGATGAACCTGGTGGGATTTGAACCTGTGCAAACTATTTGGGGTAGGCCTTAAAGCTTTTCTCTCACTATTTTCATCTTTTAAAGGCCCTCTACACCAACACTTTTGCCAAAAATCTAGCAATTATTTCCATGCACTTTTTAAAGCTTATTTCTAACCATGATCATGACAAGCTTTGTAGGCATCGGTTTCATGTTCAGCTAGATTGAGTTGATTGGTCTCACAGATTTTGCCAATCACGTCTTCAACAAATTGACTAGCAAGTTCATAGCCCTAACCCAGTATACATGTCTAGGTCAACCAAAGGGAGGGCTCCTTTTTTGTTACTTTATCGAATGTATCATTGCCTTAAAATGCCCGAAACCTCATTATGCCATATATTTTATTGGTGTCGTTCAATGTGTTGGATGAATGGATACTTTTGACACTTGGGTGAGGGAGTTTCATGTCACACATTTGTGGTAAAGTAGAGGAAGCGAATCATGGGCCAACAGTTGGGCTTGCAACCATTAGCCTAAAACCTCATTATGCCTCCTGTTGGGTTATCTATTGGTGGCCTGCGTAGGGGTAAAAATTTTTTGGTCCGGACTGGAAAAACTGATCGCACCCGACCAAAAATTGGCTTTGTCAATTTTGGTCCTCCAATTAGGGGACTAAATAGGTTTCGGTCCAGTCTTGGGGTCTATGATTTTTGGACTAGATCTAACTGAAAACGATCAAACTATATTTATTTTTATTTTTTTAAAAATATATAACATTTTTATAGAATAATTGTATAAGTTAATTATGTGATTTTCATCTTGTAAGGAAAATTTTCCCCAATAAAGGCCTACCAGGCTTGACCCAGAACCTGACCTAGGAACTCCTATATCTGTGCAGAGGACAGAACATTTACTAAGGAGGGGCGCCGAATAGTTGGCAAGACAGATTAGCCTGACATTCTACAACCGCCTTCAGAACCCAGAGATCTATGCAAAATGCAACCAAAAACGCAAAGGGCCTTCGATCCGTTGGCATCAGGTCATCTACGGCTCGTATAGACCAGACGTGGGGACAAAGAACCACGTCGTATTAATGACACTGATGTCAAGTAACACGCCGCATTTATGGAGCTGACACTGAGCCATGCCATATTAAAGAAGGTTAGACAGCAAATACAGAAAAAAAAAGGCACAAACTTTGCGGAGAAGAAGACTACTTGCCCTCTCCTCCAGGCCGCGGTCTAAATAGCCAGCTCCAGGTACCAAAAAAATTCTCTAATCCCTAAACTCTCTTACTTATTTGCTATCCTCCAAGAATATTTACTAACTTTGGCATTAGAGATTACTCGACCCCTAGGCCACCCTTTCAAAGCAGTAGTCTTTTTTATCTTTTACAGGCCCGTTTTCGAACAGTTAAGTTGTCAGAGCTTGGCCCAAGGGTGTGCGAAACATGATGTTAATAGTGGCACGTCTGTGGGATCATAATAGATCTTACATATCCTTCTCATACCTGAGATAACCCATTCCTAGCAACTCAGAGGTTCGCTGAAGCTATCCAAGACATGGAAATAGGCTAGGCAGGGAACCAAGCATGTAGAAATGAAAAAATCACGATGGGAGAAGACCATGCATACGCAGATGAAGCACGACATATAGCAGAGGATACTGGCACTCTACCTTCAGCCCCCGATTGTGTGGAGGTAATAAGCAAAGTTCAAGACGAGCAGGAGCATCAGAAGGCTTAGCCAATCGAACCATTGGAACTTGTTATCCTTCACCCAGATCGACCAGAAGCTACGGTGATGATTAGCAATGAAATGATGTCTGAAGCTCGGGATGCCATGCAGTGGCTCCTCACTAAACATTTGGATGTGTTCGCATGGAATCATGGGGACATGTTCAGAATAGAGCCAGAAATCATACATCACAGCTTGAGTGTGGATCCAAAAGCCAAATAGATACGGCAGAAGCGTTGAAGCGTCAGCGCGAAAAAGAATGTCGCCATAGCCAAAGAGGTAGACCAGCTGCTAAAGGCAAGGTTCATCTGAGAAGCTCACTACCTGGAGTGATTGTATAATGTAGTGCTAGTGAAGAAGTCGAGTGGCGAATGAAGAATGTGCGTCGAATTTACTGACCTCAACAAAGCCTACCCAAAGGACAACTTACCACTTTCTCGCATTGACCTCATTGTCAACTCGACAACGGGTCATCGTATGCTCAACTTCATGGATGCCTACTCGGGGTATAACCAAATTTGTATGAAGCTCAAAGAGGAGAAGAAAACTTCGTTTATCACATATCGAGGTTTGTACTACTACAAGGCAATGCCTTTCGATCTCAAGAATGTCGGGGCCATCTACCAAGGGTTGGTTAATCGAATGTTCAATGATCATATAGGAATAAATATGAAAGTCTACGTAGACGACCTGTTGGTCAAGAGTAGGACTTTAGAATAACATCTAAACGACATAAGGGAAGCTTTTGCGATCTTACGACAATACCAAATGAAGCTGAACCTAGCAAAGAGCGTCTTTGGTGTTGAGTCGGAAAAACTCCTGGGGTTCATGGCGTCTGAATGAGGGATCGAAATCAATCCCAAGAAGATGGAAGCCATACTGAGACTCACCCACTACTTTCAAGCTCACCCAATACGAGTCCTCACTGGAACTCCTTTAAAAAAGGTATTGTAGCGATGAGATGCCCCAGGATGCCTTATGATTTGGGCGGTGGAGTTGAGCGAGTTCAATATTGATTACAAGCCCGAAACACCATAAAGGGGCAGGTGTTAGTAAATTTTGTCGCTGAATTCACTAGGTATCTAGCAGAGAATGATGATGTGCATCCTATAAAGCCTTAGCAAGTGTCCGTTGGCGGCTCGTCTTGCAGGGCTGGAAGGGGAGTGGGGATGCACATTGTGGCACCCGAAGGAGAAAAGCACAATTACGCCATTAAATTGGCGTTCAAAACAACAAATAATTAAGCAGAATACGAAGCATTGCTATTAGGATTACAGGAGGCCAGAGCTCTAGGAGCCACTAAAATTGAAATTTGTGCCAATTCTCAAGTGGTAGTAAATCAAGTGTGATGGGAGTTTGTTGTGAAGAGTGAAAAGTTAAGAAAGTCTCTGGCATTGGTAGAGGCTGAGTGCCCTCACTTCAAATACTTCCAAATTCAACAAGTACTGAGAATGAAAAATAAGAAAACAGAAAAACTGACACGCGCCACATCTGAGCAGGAGAACTCCTCTCTACTAGAAAATATAGTGATTAGAACAGTGGAAGTACTCGCTGTTGGAATAGAGGAAATGGAAATACGACCCGAGACCCCAAGTTGGGCAGAGGAGATAATTAGGTATTTGGAAATTAGCGAGGTACTTGAGGACCGACAGGAGGCAAGAAAAATCAAGAATAGAGCGGCACGTTACAAAATGATCGAGGGAATCCTATACTGGCGGGCTCACTCGGTGCCTCTCAAGGTGCATCTCCCTGGAGGAAGTACAATACGTGTTAGCAGAAATACACGAGGGAGTTTGCAGGAACCATTCGGGAGGACAAGCACTAGCCTAAAAGGTGATGAGGGCGGGTTATTACTAGTCGCGAGCCCTACGAGACGCCAAAGATTATGCATGGAAGTGCCAAGAATAAGCCCGAGTCCCCCATTACCTGCCAAAGAAGTTGACGTCAATCACATCGCCTTGGCCGTTTGCCCAATGGGGAGTCGATTTGGTCAGTCCTCTCCCCCAGGGTAAAGGAGGAGTCAAGTTCATAGTAGTGGTCATGGACTATTTCACCAAGTGGGTCGAAGCTGAAGCCTTAGCTACTATCACCGCGAGTAATATTCCCTAATTCCTACGAAGGTCAGTGGTTTGTAGGTACGGTGTCCCGCACACTATCATCTCAGACAAGGGAAGGCAGTTTGATTCCGACCGCTATCAAAATTGGTGCTGAGAATTGGGGATCAAATTCCGATACTCGTCTCTGAGGCATCCCCAGTCCAATTTGCAAGTCGAGGCAACCAACAAGATGCTGATGGGAATACTCAAAAAGAGACTTGACGACAAAAAGAGAACGTGGGCCAAGGAGCTCCCAGTCGTGCTATAGGCATATCGGGTCACAGTGAACATGTCAACCAAGGAAACTCCCTTCACCCTCACATATGGTCACGAGGCAATGCCACCAATAGAGATTGGACTCCCCACATATAGAGTTCAGCACTTTGAGAAAGAATCCAACAGCAAACGGCTAGAAGAACAACTAGACCTATTGGAAGAAGTCCAATTGGAAGTTGAGATAAAGGCCGCAACCAACAAAAGAAGGGTCGAGAGGTGCTTTAACAAGTGTGTGCAGCCGAGAACATTCAAAGTTGTGGAACTAATACTCAAGGAAACGGGAACAACAACTCGGGATGAAAGGAAGCTAGGACCCCTGTGGGAGGGCCCCTATGTGGTCATTGCTACAAATCAACCGGGCTCCTACCGCCTCAAAGACTCTTAGGAAAATGAATTGCCACACCCGTGGAACGCTGAGCATCTGCGGAAATATTACTGCTAAGCCGGCTTTCTTGTCGTAGCTTTTTATGTCCCCATGCACTTGTTACCGACCTTAATAAAAAATATTTTTATCTTGTTTCAATGATTAATTTCAAGAATATAATGTAACGCACCAAGTGTAAATAGGACTACCCCTCAGCAAAGTCAACTTCGCTAAATGAAAACTCCAACAACTTACTTCCCCGCGAGACAATAAGGGAAAGGTAGGTCTGAATGGTTGCCTTATCCCTCTTATGGAGGAGTGCAAGATGGTCTTTGGCCACCTGAAGATATAAGTTTACCTTCCCCGTAAGCGTTAATAGGCAGGAGCTTGTCCAGTAATAGACTGCCCGAAAGACTTATCTCCATGTGAGATACCATAAGAAAATGTAGGCTTAAAGGTTGCATTGTCCCTCCTGCAATAGAGAGTAGGACTAGCCCCATAACTCCTTGAATGAATTACCCCGACCTCTACTACGACGAAGTGTGGGATCAGTACCAGCTTGGACCAAATTTACCCTTCCTTATGTTGTCAACGGGAGAAAGCGGGTTCTCAACAAACTGCCCAAACTATTTTTCTTCCCACGAATGATGATAGGCGAGTAGGCAGCTCAACTTCCTCGTCTGGGAGAGCGGGATCAGTCTCAAGGCGGCTCGAATAACTGACCTCAACCCTCATCACGGTGAAGGAGTAGATTAGCCACGTTGCGGTTCGAACTACCTCCTTATGGGACAACAGAGGGAAAGGTTGGCCTAAAGGTTACCTTATCCTTTCCACGGAGGAAGATGGGTTAGTCCTCAGCTGCCCTGAAGGAAAAAGTTTTTACCTTCCTCATGAGCGTCAATGGGCAGGAGCGGGTTCAATAACAAAATTGCCCAAACAATTTACCTCCCTGCAGGACACCATAGGGAAAGGTAGGCCTACAAGGTTGCCTTGTCCCCCCAGCAGTGGAGAGCTGGTCTAGCCCCAAGGCTACCCGAATAATTATCCCAACCCCCGTAATGATGAAGTGTGGAATCAGCCTTAGCCTGACCCAAAGTTACCCTTCCCCACGGTGTTAGGCTGACCCATTAAAAAAACAAAAGAGAGAGGAAGAAGAAAGAGATAGAACGAGAAGAGTACAGAAACTATATAGCTGGGTATGATCAATGAAAATTAATTTTATTGATTACTGAGGCCTACAAGAAGCAAGTTATATCATAAAGCCACAGGAATACAAGAAACAAGTTACATCATAAAGCTCATGTCTTCAACAAACAAATCTCAGTGCTCGACCATAGACCTAAACTGTAAAACGACTAGGGCTAACCTAAAAAGACCACCAGACTACACTGTTCTCAGACCAACCCAAATCGAGATAAGCCAAAATGTTTCAACAACGACGAAGATACCGCCAAGAATTGGAACATCTTGAAGTTGATTTCTACATTGAGAACTGATTACTAGATGAAAGTCGTTCACCATTGCAACCAAGCCCAATCGAATCACTCTTCCTTGTGAAGTAGTGGGCAAAGGTCTCCACCATTACAACTGTTAATAACACTCGAGGTTACCTTGAAACATCGGCAGAGATGTAATGAGACAACTAATTGAGTCGTACAGTGATCGCATCATCCGAGAAGCCCCCGAGATAGCCCGCCGGTTGTGGAGAATGGCTTCAAAGTAGAGCCCCGTAAGCAAAGGAGCGAGAGCAAGTGAGACACAATAAGCAAAAGGGTAAGAATGAGAACAAGGAGTCTAGAACCCCAACAGTAGAGAACTGGCAAGGAGATCTGCTTGAAAAATCTGCGTTCAACAAGTGGGTTTGTCCCCTACAGGACCATCACCAAGGTCGCTCAGAATCAGACCATTCTTGAGATAATTCTCATGATCCCATCCAATTCGCTAATAAACAAGTTGGCCTAGTGGCCTATAAAAAGTGTCTAAGCATGATCAATGACCTTTCACAAAATAATTGGAAAGAAATTTCCAGTTCTTTCAACATAGATACATAATACTCCACCTTTTTATCACCTTAAATATTTTTTTTCATCATATAAGTATATTTAACATTGTATCTTCACCTCTGTGTGTGTGTGTGTGTGAAAGTCTAGGCTTAACTAACTTCAAAAAATTTATATATGAAAATATAGAGAAATAAAAGTGGGATTAAAAAATATTACTATGAAATTGGAAGTCTAACCATCTCAACAAAGTGTAAGACCAGACAATAGCAACCAACAAGCCAATGATTCTATAATTTTCTAACTCCAACCTCCATGTTGTGAAGAACAGAAAAATAAAAAAAATAAAAAAAAAGAAGGAAGAAAAGTGGAGGACAATGATAAGAGAAGAAGAAAAAATAGTGACAAGAAAGAGTTCTTTTGTTATTCAATCAGGAAAAATAAACTCAATTTATGTCACTTTCTATCACTAGGCGAGAGTGGAGATGTTTTTGTTTTTTCACAGTTTGAATGTTTTGATGTTTCTAATTTTTTTTTTTGGTTCATTTCTAGCAACTAAATGGATAGAAACTCAAAAGGAAAATGCATATAATGACCAATGAATCATCCATTTTATGGTTTTATTTTTTTTACTCTCTTCAGCTTTTCATTGGTGGTTAAGGAACATGTAGGCTTTGATTAAAAAAAAAAAAAAATCCTGGTGCAACCACGAACCTGGGTTCAGGGTTTTAAAAACCTGTTTCAATCTGGGTTCCAGCCCGATTTTGAAACTAAAGTTTCGGTCTAGGTATACAAGGGTTCTCGAGCCTGAACCTGGATGAATAGTACTAGGGGGTGGGGGGGCAATCTCAAGTATTTGAAGGATATTTGAACCTAAAACTATGATTATACAATATATAATATTGTTTGATAAAACCTTTTTCTTTTGGGGAGGGGGGTTAGCCCCTAATCTTTTACACAGTTTCGCCCCTGTTTGGACTGGACCTAGCTCCTATGATGATCCCATGGAAGCCTTAGCTCTTTTGAAACAAAAAAGGAATAGTATAGGAATATAAGTCCAGATTTGAGGCCCTTTCCAATTATTTAAGATGACTATCTGATTCCTACACGTTGAGTTACTTCCTTAATAGTTTAAAGGATAACATTTGGCTACCAGTGATGATGTTTAACTCAGATAAGTTAATCATTGCTAATAGCTTAGCTAAAATTTAAGAGGAACACATTGGGGTTACTAGGAGAAACTGGAAGGGGTTAACATATCACCCTATGTAAGGATTGCTGAACATCCCTCAACAACTTTTATAACAATCCCGAAGGGAATTCCCATAGCCTTGGTACCTACTCAAAAAATTAAGCAAAATCAGATGTAGGATGAAGGAAATGAGAGGAAAGGGGTTGGGCTATTATTGTGATTCCAAGTGGAATCCAGGTCATGAGTTTTTAAATCCTAAATTTCTTAATTGATTATGTTAAGGAGGAATAAAGGAACCTGAGATCGATGAGGGTCCTACAATCGAGGAAAGTGTGGACTTGAGACAAAAACACAACTAACCCAAGATCTCCCTACATGCCTCAATTGGCTCTTAAGGGCCCAAAACAATGAGAGTTCGAGGTAGGGTGGGAACTCAAGAAGTGATGGTCCTCATTGATTATGAGAGTACCCATAATTTCTAAGATCCGTCAGTTGTTAGGAAGGAATACTTAACAATCAATACTGCTAAGAGGGTAAGGGTAAGGGTTAGGGTTGCAAATGGGAAACAAATTGCAATTGATGGGAAATATGTTGGGATGACATTTAAAGTGCAGGGCATCATAGTCATCACTGATGTACATGTGTTGGTCCTTGCTGGGTGTGATATGGTGGTTCAGTGGTTCAGAGAATTGAGACCCATTCTGTAGAACTTTTAGACCTCTCAATGGAATTCCAGCACATTGGCAAAGAAGTCAAACTCAAGGGAGTCAACCCTTCTACCCATATTGAAGAATGCGGCCTCAACAAGCACAATAAATTAGAAAAGAGGGGATTGTTGTTACAATTAGTAGAGGAAGGAAACACAGAATGACTTGAGAATGTACCCCAGCCCATGCGTGAATTACTTAACCAATCCTTTGACATGTTTCCTGAAGCTGCCACTCCCCCCCCCCCCAAGCAGAATAAAACCTATGACCATGCAATTAACCTCTTCCTTAATACCCCACCCGTGACAATAAGACCTTACAAATATCCACTTCCAAAAAGATGAAATAGAAAAAAATTGTGAAGGAGTTGCTAAGTACCAGGGTGATTCAACCTAGTCAAAGCTTATACTCATCTTATGTGCTATTGGTACAAAAGACTGATGCATTTTAGAGAATGTGTGTGGACTATCGAGTATTAAATAAGGTTTATGTGAAGGGGAAATACCCTATACTTGTTGTGGAGGAATTAATCAATGAATTAAGTAGGCTGAGTTATTTTCAAAGCTGGATTTGCTTTCGGGGTATTACCAAATCGTGGCCACTAATGAGGTTTTAATTATGTCCTTTAGGTTAACTAATGCCCCCTCGACTTTACAAAGTTTAATGAATGAGATTTTTAAGCCTTATTTACGAATGTTCATTCTTGTTCTTTTTAATGATATTTTGGTGTATAGAAAGTTAGCTGAAGACCATGTTGAGCAGTTAAGGTTAACTTTGGAGGTCCTAAGGCAGCATAATTTGGTGTATAGAAAGTGTAAGTTTGCCAGCTTAGAGGTGGTGGCTAATTTGGGCCCCTTGATCTTAATAGAGGGGGTGATAGTTGACATTGGAAAACTTAAGGTTATAGAGGAATGGCCATTTCCCACTTCCCTGAAATCTATTAGGGGATTTCTCAGCTTAACAGGGTATTACAAAAGGTTTAGGGTTATGAAGGCATATCATGACCATTAACTAGTTTGTTAAAGAATAACTAGTTCTCTTGGACCCCTGAGGCTAAGGAAGCATTTTTTAAATTCAAGATTGCAGTCATGCAACCTCCAGTTTTTGCCTTACCAAAATTTTCAATTCCCTTTATCATAGAATGTGATGCCTTAGGTGGAGCGATTGGGTTGTGTTAATGCAGAGGAATAAACCTATTGCCTACTTCAGTTGAGCTCTCAAGGGAAGAGTTTTGGCTTGGTCAACCTATAAAAAGGAGCTTTATGCTCTAATGACTGCTATACAGAAATGGAAACCTTACCTACTTAGGCAATCCTTTACAGTTATGACTGACCATCGAAGCCTCAAATACTTGTTGGATTTGCTGGAGTAAAAGGTAGGAACTCCTATGCAGCAAAAGTAGATCTCTAAGTTGTTTGGTTAAGACCTAGTGGTTGAGTTTAAAAGGGAATAGAAAAATAAGTTTGCGGATGCTTTGTCTAGAACTGATGATGGTGCTAAGCAGGAAATGGAAGTTAGGATCTCAGAGTTGTCTATTCCAACTACATAATGGTGGGAAGAAGTTAAGGCATGCTATGCTAAAGACCCTTATACAGTGGAGGATTGATCTCTCAACATGAGAAGTGAACTTTACCCCAGAAATTCTCAAGGCTGAAGCTCCTACAGTTACTTCATAGCAGTCCCTTAGGTGGGCATTCAAGGTA
The DNA here is from genome assembly GCA_029856935.1 of Cyclocarya paliurus. Lineage (NCBI taxonomy): Eukaryota > Viridiplantae > Streptophyta > Magnoliopsida > Fagales > Juglandaceae > Cyclocarya > Cyclocarya paliurus. The sequence continues at coordinate 3,460,626 of CM056958.1, read as the reverse complement.
TGATAAGACCTCGCATCGAATTAAAATGGAGTTCTTCTAGCTAGGGCTGAAGGTAGATACAAAAAGGTTCATTAGGGAATGTGAGATTTTTCAGGGTATTAAGGCAGATGAGTCCAAACCCAATGACCAATTGCAACCCTCCCCATTCCCTCGTAGTCATGGACTCACATCACCCTGGATTTTTTTGGAAGGTTTGCCCTTTTCTTAAGGGTACAACAGTCTTTGGGTTGTAGTGGACAAACTTAGTAAATTTGCTCATTCACCCCTTTAACCCACCCTTTTCAGCTAAAACGATGGCTCAACTATTCATCAAACAAATCCTCAAACTACATAGAATGGCCCATTCTATTATCTTAGATAGAGGGAGTAATTTCATCAGTCTCTTTTGGCAAGAGCTATTCAGATCTTAGGGTATACAATTAGCCTTCAACACGTCTCATCAACCCTAAATTGATGATCAGACCAAGAATGTCAATAAATGTTTGAAAAATTACCTAAGGAGTTTTGTGGGAGACCAACCTAAGGGGTGGGCTAAGTGGGTACCCTTAGCTGAGTGGTCATATAACACCTCATAACACTCATCTACCAGTATGATCCCCTTTGAAGCCCTCAATGGCTATGCACACCCATGTCTACTCCCCTATGTTCCTGGGACTACCAAGGTTGAAGTAGTGGAGGAGAACCTTCAGTCTAGGGACCAAATACTCCAGCTACTGTGACACAATCTACAAAAGGCACAAGAACGGATGAAAAAATACACAAATTTGAAACGGAAGGAAAAAACTTTCGAGATTGGGGAGTGGGTTTACCTTAGATTAGCCCTACTGTCAGCTATATGTGGCTTACCGACGGAACCTTAAACTCCTGCCTCACTTTTTTGGTCATTTCAAGATCAACCAGTGAAATTTTCTTTCTATCAACTAAGGGAAATTAAGCACGTGCATTGCACATGCCCACCGCATTAGTTTATTATAACGTAGTAGCTTATTGTTGGGAAAATGGGTTGTAAAGGCCCATGAGAACTTAAGACTCGCTGACACCTAAAAACTTGATGAGGTAAGTGTGCCATCTTGCCTTAGATGTAATGATAATATATGAGAAACATCAATCCCTTGAGACTCGTGAATTAACTGTGTTCATAGTGGCCGCGAGAAGTAGCATAATACATTTAATGTAGCATTGGGTGTATCTATCAAAGAAGGGTGACAATTCATGTTTATGAGCATGTTCGTGTCCTATTGAGTAATAGATATTCGATTATATGAGTCAAACTAAATACAACCCGTTAAGTTGAACAGGTTATACTTTCAAATATTAATACGGCCATTTTAAATAACGAATAACACGACACGATCTATTTTGACTCTTTTAATAATTACTTAGAAATTAGTTAATACGACATGACTCATTTTAACCAATTTATATAAACGGTTTGAACTAACTTGCTTAATTCTCTTAACTTGATTAACAAAATCTCACCAAAATTCTCAAAATCTATATTTATTAATAGTCAAAATATCTATAAAAAAAACCAATAAGACTACTACTAACGAAAGATATAAATATTTTTTATATTTTAACCTATACTAAAATCAATATTACAAACAAAACCAATATTGCAAACCAACAATAATAAATATGAATATATATCCAAAATCATAATTACAATAATAAAAATATAAGTATATTAAAAAATATCAATATTACAACTCAATAATAATAAAATTATAATTTTAAAACAAAATTTAAATAAATTATTGTAGATAGATTTTAAGTTAAATAAATTAATCCGTTTATTAATTATATCTTAATAAATTAATTTATTTTTTATGTCAATTCATTTATATCAACTAAATATTCTAACTTTGTTTTATATTTATATTGAATGTACGATACATGTCATATATGACTACCTTTGGCAATACAACATAGGCGGAAAAACATTTAATACGAAAGGCCATGACAGATCATATTTAATAAGACAAGACACAGATATGACACCATAACAGAGATCCAATGGTTAAGTCAGAGCATTTAATGCAACTATAGAAGACACAATTATACATCACAAAATGAAGAAAAATGTTAAGAGTCACCGATATTTGAGTCTTGATAATTTTTTTAATTTTTAATAATATTATGATTTTTTTTAAAATATTTAATAATATAAAAAAATTGAATGAAAAAATTCTGAACAGTCTCGTGCTACGTCCCCAAAATATAAGGTGAAACTCTCGGAACCTTTACCATCTAAAAGCTCGTAAAGTTTATTCTCAAGAACGTAATTTAAGCATCGAAGTATTTCCACACTAGACACTCCCTGAAAGCTTTGTTTGCTTGGCAAGAACCTTCAATGAGGAGGCAGAGGATCAAGTTCTTAGTATCGAAAAGCATACCGACAGAGATAACTGACCTCTCCCATCCTGAAGAGAGAGGTCTGTACCAATAGAGAATATGCGAGTGCATTAGAATGATGGGCTGGTGGGTGCAATGCAACTAGTTGGTGCATGGCCCTATTTTTTTTATGGGTTCCTCCCTTTATGCATTTTGGGTCTTAATGCAACAATGGGCAACACAATTGGGGCAAGTCCCATCTCGCCCACTTCTACAAAGTCGAACTCATTCCAGGGCATCATAATCGCCACTTTTAGGCAAAAAAAAAAAAAAACTCCTGTGATTCCATTAGGATGTCATCTTCCACTTCAAAGGAAACCGAAAAAGAAATCCACTTTGTATGTGTTTAACTTGCTTTTATCTTCTTTTATGGTGTTCTGTCTGTGTTTGGATAGTGAGATATTTTTAAATATTATATAAATAATAATAAAATAATAAATAATAGTGAAGTATTACGAGAATATGTAAAATAGTTTATACCTAAACTACGCCTAAGACTGCTATGCAGGGGCATTCTCAAATCTCCTCAGAGTAGACAGATGGGTTGAGTTTAGAGTGCGGATTTAGGACTTCACAATCAAAGCCATGAGTTCACGCATGGCACACCACTATATCACTACTTTTGTCCCCGACATGAATGGTTTTTAGACTTTCTTTCCAGCACTCAAATCTTTTCTTTTTTCAGGAAAAAAAGAGTTAGATTATGAATCTCAAATTCCTTAATAATTTTTCTAATTTCTTGCTTTATTTTCTTTCCTTCCAAACAATAATTCAATATTTGTTTTTTTTTTAAAGTGACTTTATTTAATTCAATATCATAGGGTCAAGCCTCGAACACGTCGTTACTGCTGGTGCCCACGTGAATACATGGAGTACCTGAGGAAACTAACCTACTCAATTTTGTCACATTTATGACAGTGACGTCACTATGTATGATCTATCTATGGATTATGGGTATAAATGCTTCGTACACTCATCACTTCCATCTTAATTTTGAGACTCTTTTTTCATCAATTTACCATAGAGATTATTTTCTTAGATTTCCATCTAATGTATTATAATCTATATTATCGCATAAAAAAACTGATGTTTTGATTTTGGAAAATGCTAGTTATCCCGTTGGGATTTTTAATTTTTATTTATTTAGTGATTAAGAAAATATTTTTTAATAATGTTATAATTTTTTATTTTTTAAAAAATATTAAAAAATATTAAAAAATACATGTAAAAAAAATAACAAAAAAACACCTCAAATACACTGGCAGAGTTCCCGACAGTGACAGTAGAGTCACCCTTTGATATATTTATTTATTTATTAATTGCGACAAAATTCATTACAAGCGTTGTGTTTATTTGTGAATTTAGAATTAGTGAAATTATAAAAATTAATACATACCTCTAGTTCACATCTATCTCTTATTTATAGAATAAATCTCATAAACTATGATTTTTTTTTTTTAATCTATGGTCTTGTGTGTGTGACATACATTTTTTTTTAGAAGAAAATATAAAAGAATCCCAACTATTTTTGAATGGATTGAAACAGGAAGAAATAGTACACAGTTGCATTCAACTGTAACCATGACCCAAAGTCCGAAGACAATGAATGACGTTCTGGAACATGTCATAGATAATGCATTTACAGTTGCCCCCTCGAGAAAATGAAAGCCACACCCAAAGTACCACATGCTTACCACGACATAACAGAGCCCAAACACGTAACGACAGTTACCTAAAGAGTTGGCTGTATGAAAGCATTTAATGGAAATTTCGTCATAGAAGTTAAGGTTGAAATGTATGTAATTGTACATACATTGCTCTTAAACCATCTTTTTGAATATTTTAAAGATATTATTATTGTTCTTAAATTATACGAATTTAATAATTCGGGTCTATTCGAAATTGATGTGAGAGGTTTTCACGTTAGCTGATATATTTAATATTATAAAAAAAATCAAATTTGCAAATAAAATCATTTGAGATGGATATATTGATGTTTAATGATGTCGGCAAAATAATCAATTTCTTTGAAATATTATGGAGAAAATTGGGATGGAAATTGATTTTCAAAATTGACAGCCAAGACTCAACAAGTAGAGATAAATGTACGATCTAGTTTTGGCTGTTTTTCTTTTCTTAACCATCTTGGCCAGCAGCCTCTTTGTCCTTTTAACGGAAGAAGATAAGACCAATTCTATGGTCATTGCCTTTGAAAGAAAACAAAATGAGGGTTTTGGACGTATGTTGGGAGCTTTCTTGTAATTCCCACACTGAACCCCACTAGGAAACAAAACTGAGGGCAATTGTTTTGTCGTTGTAATGGCATGTTTGGATCGGAGCGACCTTTGGGAATATTAAGAAGTCACCAGGACAGCCCTGATTCCCTGTTCACCTAATGTAATGACAAAAAAAATTAAGAAAAAAAAAGTGGAAGTTTCAGAGTGTGTGAAAAGAAAGACGATTTCTAGAGAGAGGGACTAGAGAGAGAGAGAGAAAGAGCGCAAAGGAAAAGGCTCACCTTCTCACAAATTCCATATTCCACTTGGGGGAAGGGGAAGGACAACAAAACAGTAACGACAAAAAGACTCCTCCACGCATTGTCGACAACGTAGCCATGAACAAGTCCTTCCAAACAAGATAGTAGCTTTAATTAAGCCAAGTTGAATTTTTTCTGCGACAAAAACAGAGGAAACCCCAACCCCCCCACCCAAAAAAACCCATAAGATCAGCTCCGTGTTCTTAGAGAGAGATTATAGAAGCAATCTTCGGAATTCTCAAGGGGCTCTATGTGGGTTCTTCATCAATTACAAAACCCAGTAAGGATTTGGCTGTTCGTGTTTTAGTTGGCTAGTTCTGGTTCTGGTATGGTTAAGCTGGTTCTGTTTGTCTTCTTTGTTCAGTTTGTGACTATTTAGGTGCTTTTCTTTGTCATTTTGAACTAAATTGTTGAAATCTTGAATAACCTTTTGAGCTTTTGTTTTGGGAATATTTCATTTCTGATCATTCTCTCCAATTTAGGTCCGTTTGTTGTTTAATCTTAGCCTTCTGCTTTTTTGCCTGTTCTTTCTTCCTTGCATGGTGACCTGGTTTATTTGTTAGATTCTTCACCTCTTAGACTTACAACCAAGCCCTCAAAGCACTCTGATCCTGCATTCGTTTGCTTTGTTATTGTGAATTGGTGAAAGGCGTCTAAACATTTTTATCCAAATACGATTTTATGCAAATTTGGCGCTTGCATGAACATTTGCTGTGTCGTTAGAAGACTGGGACTATCTCATAGTTTAGATTCTTTTTTGAGGTGAGTGTCGTTCTCCTCCTGTTGACAATTATTGTCTGTCTTTGTTCCCCGATTCCCCCAGTTGTTGTGATCGTTATAAAGCACCAATGTTTCAAGAAGAAGGGTCTTCGTCTGTTACTTCATCACCTCTCCAATTATTTTCCATGATGTCACCTCCACCAAGCTTAGGATCACCATACCCGTGGCTTAAAGAACTTAAATCCGAAGAGCGGGGTTTGTACTTGATCCACTTATTGCTCACTTGTGCAAATCATGTTGCTGCCGGTAGTCTGGAAAATGCAAATATTGCCCTTGAGCAGATCTCCCTACTTGCTTCTCCTGATGGTGATACCATGCAGCGCATGGCTGCATACTTCACTGAAGCACTTGCTGATAGAATCCTAAAAGCTTGGCCTGGTCTTCACAAAGCCCTCAATTCCACTAGAATATCTCTGGTGTCAGAAGAAATTCTTATTCAGAAACTGTTTTTTGAGATGTTTCCCTTCTTGAAGGTGGCCTTTGTGCTCACAAACCAGGCCATTATTGAAGCTATGGAAGGGGAAAAGGTGGTTCATATCATTGACCTGAATGCTGCTGAACCTGCCCAATGGGTTGCTCTTATTCAAGTTTTGAGCACACGACCTGAAGGCCCACCCCATTTGAGAATTACCGGAGTCCATCAACAGAAAGAGGTACTGGATCAAATGGCATATAGACTGACCGAAGAAGCTGAAAAATTGGATATACCATTTCAGTTCAATGCCGTGATTAGTAAATTAGATAATCTGGATTTTGAAAAGCTCCGTGTGAAAACTGGGGAGGCTCTAGCAATCTGCTCAGTTCTCCAATTGCATTCCTTGTTGGCCTTTGATGACGAACTCTTGAGAAAGAAATCCCCAGTAGCATCAAAGAATCTGAATGGAATTCACTTACCTAGAGTCCTGCAGATTAACCAAAGCACACTTGGTGAGCTGCTCGAGAAAGATTTAGTTAATGGGCATAGCCAGAGTCCTGATTCAGCCTCTTCATCACCCATATCCTCAAATCCTTCAGCAAAGATGGATAACTTTCTTAATGCCTTGTGGGGTTTCACACCAAAGCTCATGATAATAACAGAACAAGATTCTAACCACAATGGATCAACTCTAATGGAGAGACTTTTGGAAGCTCTTCACTCCTATGCAGCATTGTTTGACTGTTTGGAGTCTACCGTGCCGAGAGCGTCATTGGAGAGATTGAAGTTAGAGAAGATGCTGTTTGGGGAGGAAATTAAGAACATTATAGCATGTGAAGGATCTGAGAGGAAAGAAAGGCATGAAAAGCTTGAGAAGTGGATTCAAAGGTTTGATTTGGCTGGGTTTGGGAATGTGCCTTTAAGCTATTACGGTATGTTGCAGGCAACAAGATTGTTGCAAGGTTTTGGTTGTGATGGGTATAAGGTCAAGGAAGAAAACGGTTGTGTAGTAATATGCTGGCAAGACCGAGCCTTGTTTTCAGTATCGGCTTGGAGGTGTAAAAGATGAGATTTTAAGAAATACTGATCTCCCAGGTTTTAGTACTTGTTCTTTCCTTTTTTGTGTGAAAGAATTTTGTTAGTCTGCAATTGAATACTGTTTAGAGTGTTCTAAATGGTCTTTCACTTAGCCAGCCTAAAAAATAGGCTGCCTTCTTTTATTACCTACATACAGAATTTGCTTAATTCTTCTCATTTTATATCTAATGGAAACTTTAACTAATGTTTGATTTGTATCTGTATAAAGTCTTGTAGTTATCAAAATTGTTGTCCGAGCACTTCTTGTGCACATGAATTTCTAGTGCTTCAGTCGAATTGCATGACTTTGAACTTTGATCTGCAGCAATGCCCGCATATGGTTTGATCATTTCTGCATTGAAAAGTAAACCATCATATTTCTCTTTTTATTTGAGAATTTGTTGCAGACAAAAGAAACGTACATCAGAATAGTTCACACCATTGTCTAAATTAGCAATGATAATGCTTAATGAACTACAGTAGACTTTGCAACATATTTTCTCTCATTCTGTCATTGTTTCACCAATGCGCAAAGTTTTTAAATCACGTTAGTTTGTAAGATAACGTTTTTGATCAAATATTTTCCGTTCTCGAATTGCAGTGAAATACTATGAATAAGTAGGAAGACTCTTTAAAGTGTGTAGCAATAACAAATAAGATTGAAAAACTCTATTTATTATCCTTTTTATCATCATTCTTTTACCATTCCTTGACATGGCATTAAATGATTGGCCCACAAGTAGAATATAACAAATAGTTTCTAATCATTTAATATCATATTAGGGAATAGTGAGAAGATGATGGTAAAAAGAATGATAAGAAGCATTATTAAAAAGGGTAATGATACTTTTACACGTTCTTTATTACGATTTTATTATTCAGCTGTTTTTTTCATTTTACTCTTTGAATATGGATTAAAAATCTCAGAACATAACCTTCTAGCATAATCGAGAAGAAAATAAATTCAATCAACTAACGTAATCATGTAAATTAATTCAAAATAAATTCAAATTTATAAAATATCATTTTATAAATTTGAATTTATTTTGAATTAATTTACATGATTACATTAATTGATTAAATTTATTTTCTTTTATATTATGCAAGAAGGTCATATTTTGAAATTTTTAATCCATATTCAAATAGCAAAAGGGAAAAAAATATCTGAATAATAAAATAATAATAAAAAAGGTGGAAGAATATCATTCTCCTATTAATTGAGCAACTATGCCAATGATAAACAATTGTTGTAAAAATATTTATGAGATAATTATGACAAAATGACATCCCACCAATCCTTTTTTTGACAAAACGACAGCACTCTTTAACAAATCAAAATATTCATTGGCTAAAGAGTCATAAGGATATTGAAAAGATGAAAGTGAAAGAGTATAATACACAAACACAAATATACCCCTTATACTATAAAAGTGGCTATCCTTAAATGAACATGAATGAACAATAACTTTAGTTTGACACTTTATTTTTCATTTTTGTCCCTATGTAGTTGATTATTATTACAGTTTTGTCTTGACTCTTGTATTTTAATTTCTGCTTGTACTTTCTTGTGAGTGATCTTTATTACGATTTTGTCCCTGATTCTTGTGTTATTTATTTTTTTGTTTCGCTGATGCCCTTATTTGACCGATTATTATTACGTTTTTGTCCCCTGCTTGATGAATAGTGTTTTTTTACCACTAGTTTTTCCAATTTTGCCCTATGTTTTCTCAAGAAATTCATTTCCCTTTTGTGTTTTTCTTAATTTCACCGACTTATCTATTTGATTTTCAATTTTGTCCCTCATGTGGTGTCGCTTCTTTCAGGATTAGGTTGAGGCCCCGTTTGGAAGTTGGACTAAGTTCAGTCTAATTTTAAACTAAGTCTAATATCTAAATACCTAAGGTTAGGTTTGGATGTTGAGATGAGAATTTTTAATTTGAGATGAAAGTTACAAATTGAATAAAATATTATTTTTTAATATTATTATTATTTTGAGATTTGAAAAAGTTGAATTAAGATTTGAAAAAAATTGAATTGTTTATTATATTTTATTTGAAAATTTGAAAAAGTTATAATGACTAGATGAGATAAGAATTTTGTGTTTGAAAAAACTTCCAAATCTAACCTAAATTTCAAATTACTAAACTCATTTTAACTCAAAACCTCTTTAGACCCATAACCTTTTTCAACTCAATACATCTTTACACACGGGATCCACAACATTTTTCAATTTCTCATAAATACATCTAAACTCATTTTATGTGGGCTCTACAAAACTCATTCTACCATCTTAACCCACTGCTATTTATAAAGAACTCAATTCATCTCAACTCAGTTCAATATCCAAACGAGGCCTGAAAGTTATGTCTCTCTCTCTTGTTGATTTTTTTTTTTTTTGGCTTTGGTTTGTTTTACATCAACCCCCCCCCCCCCCCCTCTTTTTTTTTTTCTAAGAATGTTCTTAGTAGAAATCTAGGTAATGCCAACGTACACAAGTCGTATACAAAATAATCAACTTCCAAACTAATGAAATGACACTTAAATTGGATAGCTAATTAACTCAAAAAACTCAAAATTCTATCTCACTAAAAAGTTGTAGAATAAACAAGAGGGTGGAGAGATCTAAGAGATCAACAACATAAACCATATTGGTGGGCTATAACAGTAGGCATCTTGCATCATTTCTACTGAGAGTACACACTATTTTGTTTGATTCTCAAATGGGGTAGAAGAAGATGTCATTTGTTTGATTTTCAGATGGACCAGAAAACTCTTAAAGATAATAGACTAATAGAAAAACGTAAACTTTTTCACAAATGGTAAAAAAAAATGTATAAAAAAATTATGAAGAAGAAAAGTTTATTTGGCCTTATCGATAAGAGTCTAGTGCTACACGACTCAGGAAGTAATGATCCGAGTTCCGAAGAATATAGCATAGAAAGTTAACAGTTTTATAATATTAATTTTAACAAAATCTTTATTTATCATACTCTACACCACACAACACATCTCTTTTAATTTTGTTTCTTTTTTTCTCATAACAAATATATGTGATATATTGATGATGAATAAAACAACTCAATTAATTTAACAAGAATAAAATAAAATAAAATCATTTAAACAAAATAAAATTTTAAAATTATATTATTTTCATGTTCTAAAATTTAAAAAGTCCTACTTGAAAAATATGCTTAGTTCATTAACACTACAAAAATCCCATTTAGTTTAGATTTTTAAAATATTTGGAAGATTTTCAAACACTTGGCTTAATTTAAAAGTCATCTGCTAGATTTAAAATAAATACTTGAGATAGCAATATTTTTCTCCAAGATTTTCTAAAATTCTAAGTTTATTTCATATAAGAACATTTATTGTATTTACAAAAAACATTGTGATAAATGCTATATATAATTTCATATAGAAACAACGGCATAAGAGATTTAACGTTCTGTCTATTCATCTATTGAGTTAATCAACAATATAAGTTTTAAGGATATATTTTCCTCAAACTCCAACGTCAAAACCGTTTTATTAACTTAAAAAAGCTTTTACCTAATTTATGTTGTTCACAATCTGCATTTGAATAGCTTTTTTGACACTTGTTGATACATGTTATGAGATAATAATGTTTTATTATTTAAAATTTTTTTCTTAAATTTTATACTTTTTAAAAATGAATTATTATTATAATCTACGAGAATTTTTTACTTTTTGATTATTTTTTTTTCTGTCTTTTTTTCTTCCCACCAACCGGGCGCTACCTGCATCCACTCCATGAAAGATGGATGATATTCTTTTACCAAATATATATTGCTGTCCCATTAAATTTCACAAAAAAACCATCTGACGCCACCAATTCAAAGCAAATCGAGAAGATGACCAATAAATTAGATATGAAGAAATTAGAATGATTTGCTTCAATAATAATAAATAATTTATTTAATAATACTGATGGGACAGCACATCAGGAGACTTTAGCCACTGACAATTATAACAATAACATTAATAATATGTAGTTCATGACGTGACGAATGGGTTGATGATAGGGCAAAGTGCCACAGGCCTGAACTCACCCTCTATCTAATTGGAGCAATAGCATCTCCAAAAGTGTTTCTTCATAGTCAAAAAGCCATAAAAACAATGAAACATTGCATTATTTTTATCAGATGGGCCTTGGAGCAGCTATACTGGAAGACCCGATAGTCATTGGATTTGGGAGAGTCCCTCTGCCAAGTTTTGATATTTATAAGTTAAACAAAAAATAATTTTAAATATAATCTTTGAGTGAGTAAGTTATGTGCCTTTTTTTTAAAAAAAAATAAAGTTTATTAATAAAAAATAGTTTTTTATTTTTTTTTCAATTGGATTCCAAATTTATCTTTTTTTTTTTAAATAAAAAAAAACTCAAGATTTGCATATCTATAATATAAATATCATTTCTATGAAAAACTAATTTAAAATCATGCCTATGGAGTCTGGAGCTAGGCGACCTTTCGCTCGACCTGTTTCATTGGTCCGCAGGGAGGTAAGTTGTTTGGATAGTCTATTACTGGACCCGCTCTTGCCTGTTGACAATCACAAGGAAGGTAAGTTTTTTTTCCTCTCGGTAGCTTAGGATTGACCTGCACTCTGTCCCAGGAGGGATAAAACAACCTTTAGGCATATCTTTCTCTCTGGCATCCCGTGAGAAATGTAATTTGGACAGCGATGTGACTGGTCCGCTCATTCACCATGATGAGGGTCGAGGTAAGCTATTCGAGCTGCTAGAGGGGCTAATCCCGCTCTCCCAGATGAGGAGGTTGAGCCACCTGCTCACCTATCACCGCTCTCCCAAATGAGGAGGTTCGGGCAGTTTGGGATTGGACTCATTCCCGCCTGTTGACATCACATGAAAGGGTAAGTTTGGGTTAGGCTGGCGCTGATCCCACCCTTCATCACAACAGAAGTTGGGGTAAGATATTTGGGTAGTAGAGGGGTTGGTCCCGCTCTCCGCCGCGGGAGGGATAAGGCAACCTTTCTGCCTACCTTTTCCTTTGGTATCCCGCGAGAAGGTAAGTTGTTTGGACAGTCTATAACTGGACCCGCTCTTGCCTGTTGACGCTTACGATAAATGTAAGCTTTTGTCTTCAATGGCCGAAAGCCGACCCGCACTCCTTCGCAAGAAGGATAGAGCAGCCTTAGGCATTGCACTAGTCCATTTCATCTCGCGGGGAGGTAAGTTGTTGATGGAGATTTCCCTAATGGAGATCTCACTGATGGAGATTTCGTTAATTTTTTTAATGGAGATTATGTTGATTTTGTTAATGGACATTACATTATTGGAGAGCTCATTATGTCCCTAAAATTTTCCATTGAAATGCAATACTTCTTTCATCAACTTCTGTAGCGTATGCATGGAAATATGAATTTACAATAATTGAGTTAGCTTAGCAATAAAATTTTAGATGTTTGGCATTCAAGAGGTGTGGCAGTTCATTCCCTTGGAAGTCTCGGAGTCGGTAGGAGCCCTGGCGATTTGTGGAAGTGACCATGTAGGAGCCTTCCCATTAGGGGCCTAGCTTTCCCTCGTCCCGCGTTGTTGTTCTTGTCTCTTTGAGTACGAGACCTTGAATATTCTCTTGCGCACCCGCTTGTTGAAGCATGGCTTGGCCCTCCTTTTGTTGGCCACGGTTCTTATCTCGACCTCCTGTCTGACTTCTTCCAACAAATCAAGCTACTCCTCTAGACCCTTATCATTGGATTCTTGTTCGAAGTGCTGAACTTTATAGGTAGGGATTTTGATCTTTATTGGTGACTTCGCCTCATGGCCGTAAGTGAGGGTGAAAGGAGTTTCCCCTTTCAGCCTTTTCACTGTGACCCGGTAGGCCCACAAGACAGCAGGAAGTTCTTCTGCCCATGCTCCATTTCTGTTGTCAAGTCGCTTCTTGAGCATTCCCATCAATGTTTTGTTGGTCTCCTTCACTTGCCCGTAAGACTGGGGCTGCCCTAGGGATGAGTACCAGAACTCAATTCCCTATTTTCAGTACCAATTATGGTAGTGATAGTGTGCAAGATGCCAAATCTGCAAACCACCATATTCCATAGGAATCGCGTGATGTTGTTCGTCGTGATTGTTGCTAAGGCCTTGGCCTCGACCCACTTGGTGAAGTAGTCCACAACTACCACAACAAACTTTACTCCTCCATTGCCAAGGGAAGTGGGCCGACCAGGTCAATTTCCCACTGGGTGAAAGGCCAAGGTGAAGTGATCAATGTCAATTCTTCCAGTGGGTAGTGAGGCACCTTAGCATATTCTTGGCACTTTCGGCATTTCTGCGCATATTCCTCGACATCTTGCAAGGCTTGGGGCCAATAATACCCTGCCCTCAGTACCTTTCCGGCTAGCACCTTTCCTCTTGAGTGGCTGCCGCAGATCTCTTCATGTATCTCTGCCAACACGTACTGTGCTTCTTCAAGGGAGATACACCTTAAGAGAGGCTTAAGTGGCCTCTTCGGTACAGAATTCCCTCGATCAGAGTGTAGCTCGTTGTTTGGTTTCTGATCTTTTTGGCCTCGTGCTTGTCCTAAGGAACCTCATTGGTATCCAAGTACTTCAGTATGTCCCCCACTCAATATGTGGCTCTAGGCACCAGCTTATCCACTTTCTAATTTTTTGCCATCCGCACCTGCTGAATCTAGAAGTATCTGAAATAGGGGCGTTCAACTTCTATTAGTGCTAAGTATTTTTTTTTTAATTTGTTGCTTTTTACAAAAAAACTCCCCTTGCACTTGATTGACCACCACTTGAGAGTTGGCACGTACTTCAATTTTGGCAGCACCCAAAGATCTAGCTAAAACCAACCTCGAAAGCAGTGCTTCGTTGTTTGTAGTTTTGAATGCCAATTTGATGGTGTAATTGTACTCCTCTCCTTTAGATGTAACGATACGCACCCTTACTCCCCCTTCAGTCCGACAAGATGAGCCATCTACGAAAACTTGACAGGGCTTCACAGAAGGTGCATGATCGTATTATGCTGGGAAACCAGTAAACTAGGCAACAAAGTCTGCCAGCACTTGCCCCTTGATGGTGTTCCGCAGTGCATAGTCAATGTCAAATTCGCTTAGCTCTATTGCCCAGTTCATGAGCTGGCGTGAAGCGTCTGGTCGTTGCAGTATCTTTTTCATGGTAGCTTCTGTGAGGACCCTTACTGGGTGAGCTTAGAAGTAAAAGCGTAGCTTGCACGTGGTTACTACCAGAGCAAAGGCCAACTGTTATAATGAGGTATCTAGCTTCAATCCCACGATATACTCGGTTGGTGTAGTAAACTAGCCTCTGGACTCCTTCCTCTTCGCACACTAATGTTAAAGAGGCTGCCTTGGGGGAGACTGCTAGGTACAGGGTCAGCGTCTCCCCACCCCAGGACCTTGAAGAAAGGTACTTCTTGAGAGCCTCAAATGCTAGGTTGCACTCACCATCCCATACCTGTGCCTTTCGCAGGACCTTGAAGAAATGTAAGCACTTGTCGATGGATCTTGACACGAACCTATTGAGAGCCTCTACTCCCTCGGCTAGCCTTTGCACCACTTTTATGTTTCGGGGTGGGGTCATGTTAAGGATGGCCTCCACTTTCTCAGGGTTGGTTTCGATTTCGCGGTCTGACACCATGAATCCTAAGAACTTCCCCGATCTGATACTGAAGGCGCATTTTGTCAGGTTTAACTTCATCTGGTACTGACTTAGTATCGCGAAGGTCTCCCTCAGGTTGTTCAGGTGCTGTCATAAAGTTCCACTCTAAACCAACAGGTCATACACATAGACCTCCATGTTTGTTCCTATTTGATTTTTGAATATGAGATTAACTAGCCACTGGTAAGTGGCACCTGCGTTCTTTAACCCAAAAGGCATCGCTATGTAACAATATAGGCCATGGTTGGTGATGAAGAAAGTCTTCTCTTCGTCCATGGGGTTCATACGAATCTAGTTATATCCAGAATAGGCATCCATAAAGCTAAGCATACGGTGGCCCGCTGTGGAGTTGACAATCAGGTCGATGTGGGGAAGTAGGAAGATGTCTTTCGGGTAGACTTTGTTGAGGTCGGTAAAGTCGAAGCACATTCTCTATTTTCCGTTTGTCTTTTTAACGAGCACCAAGTTGGACAGCCATTCAGGATAATGGGCTTCTCGAACGAATCCAACATCTAACAGGCAATCTACTTCCTTAGCTACGATGACGCTCTTTTCTACACTGACACTATGGCGTTTCTACCTCACTCCTTTGGCTTTTGGGTCTACGTTAAAGTTGTACTGAATGATTTCAGGGGATATTATGAGCATGTTCTCGTGGCTCCAGGAAAATACATCCTGGTGCTCGGCGAGGAGTTGCTGCATGGTGCTCCCTGCCTCAGATGTCATTTCGTTGCCGATTCTTGCCATGGGTCCTGGTCGGTCTGGGTTGAGCGGAACTAGTTTCAACGACTCGTTTGGTTTCGCCTTTATGAGCCTCTACTCATCTCGGATCTCGCTTTTGGTTGGTGCACAGTCGGGAGGTAGTGGCAAGGTGCAATCATCTACCGTAGGGCACACCATGCTTACCTCACCATTTGGAGGTATCTCTTTATGGGTGTGCTTCCATCTTTCTTCCATGGCATCCCCTCCAATCCTAGGAGTTTGGTTCTCTCGTTGGTCAACTTCCATGTTCATCCACATTATTGGTGAGCTTCCGAGTTGTCTGGAATGGGTTGTCCCAGCCATACGAAGTACACATACAATCTATAAGGATCCCACAGACAGGCCACTGTTAACATCTTGTTTTGTATGCCTTTGGGTCAAGTTTCAGTAACTCATGTTTTCAGGACTTAGGCCTACGAAAATAGAGAATAAGGCAACTGAGAGAGGGCGGCCTTGGGGCCGGGATGTGTCTGATGCCAAAGTCATCTCTGCACTATACACTACACATCATTTTTTTAGTTTTTTTAATTTTTTCTCTTTACCATATGCATGCTATATGGATGATGAGTAGAAGAACTCAATTAATTTAGGAGGAATAAAATAAAAAAATTAAAATAAGTGTGGTGTGTGGTGTGTTGGATGATGAGTAGTAAAGTTGTATATAAAATAGATATATAAAAAGTTGCAACGTTTATCTTTAGGAGTTTTGTTACCTATTATCCCTACACACCACACTTGTTTTTATTTATTTTATTTTATTTTATTTTATTCTTCTTAAATTTATCAAATTCTTCTACTCACAATCTATATATCACTTATTTGGTACGAAAAAAATAAAAAATAAAAAAAGTATAGTATATGGAAATGATGAGTAACAAATCTCTTATCTTTACTCTGCTTGAATATATATTGTCCCATGTATGTACGCCTGTTATGCTTTTACGAGAATAAAGTAATGTTGTAACACATTAGTGGAAGGCCTAAAACACATAACTTATATTAAAAAAGGACTAATCAATGATATAATTAGAGTCTTATTAAAACTTTATAAAAAATAATAATTTTTTTTTTCTAAATAATGTGAAATCTCATACACCTACTATTATCCTTAACACATGGGTGCGTATCACAAATGTCACCAGAAAGCACATGGAGAAAAGAAAACCCGACAAGAGAAAATCAGAAGACCGAAGATGTCAAATAAGCGTGGAATCATGGGAGAAACTGTTCTGTTTTGTAGTGGGTTCGATGCGTTGGAATAGGTTCTTGAAGGCGAAAAAGTACGTATCCCAATTTGATGAAATCTTGCAGTGGAACGATTCGGGCGGACAGAAGGCTTTCCACGATGCATAGACTCGGTTTTGGCTAAAGTTGAATGGCCTCCCATGCAACATGATTCCCATGCCCAGTTCAGATCTTTACATCTATGATCATATGGATTGGGATCCCAAGATTGATCCCCATCTTTTGAAAGGCTTGGAAGTTGCTGTCGATGAAGTACTACTGGAATTAGCAGATCAGGCGAACGAGCAAGAGAATACTAATGTTTCGGGTTTATAATGTTAAATATTTTAACATGAACAATAATAATTGAATATTTAATTTTTTATAATTTACGATAATAAAATAATAACAATTAGAAAATGTACCTCCTTCCATTACAGTTTGATAGAGAATCTGACCTGATTATGAGATAAAGATCACCTTAACAACTTTACCTTCGAGTATCTTCTGATGACTAAAGGAACAATAATAGGTGCGAACCCTTAACCTCTCAATACTATTTATAGACTTCTAGTCATTAAGAAATTTAGAGACTTTGTGTCCCACTATAATTAGATATAAAGTTAATTTTATCTCATTTGAATTAATCTTACTCTATTGTAGCTCATCAATTAAGTGATAATTATTGAACTATTCAAAACCCATTAGAATATGAGTGTGTAGGACGTAGAGTTTAAATAAAACTCTTACGCATAATTCTTGACAGCCAATTAGTTTTGTGCTTTTGGAGGTGCTATGTACAGTTTGATTAGCTCTTTCAGTCAAATAGAAAGATTAACCGAGATTCCTCCTAGACGTCGATCGATATTATTGATACAGCATGCATACACCTTGATTTTGGATTAATTTTTGTATCCTGAATGTGTTTATTTATAATCATGTACATTATCTTTTTCTAAAAAGGAAATTAATAGCGAAGTTTCCCCGAACCAGGTAAGAACCTAGCTAGTCTCAACCATGTCTCAATCGTACTCCTTACCAGTTTTAATTTCCCGTGTACTGTGTACTGTGTTCTAGTTCGAATCCGAATATGAATTTATCTTACATTTTTAGTATTAGTTGCTTAGGCTAATGATTCATTAAATTCCCTAATGAGATTTGAGGGAATACTCTGAACTTCCCGCCATCTAAGCATCTCATGATGATTGATTTCTAACGGATTGGATGTTACTTATATATATAGTCACGTTTAGGAGAACTCCTTGATCCTCTCTTATTATATCTAGCAAAAAATAAAAAATAAAAAATGAGTCTCAAATGAGAGAGGCAAAAACACTTAAAATAGTCTTTATCGTATTTATTGAGCATTTTTAATATTATATAAAAAGACCCCACATTTACAGTTTTTTCCTACTTACCTATGTTCTTTGATTCATTCTTACGTACAACGATAATTCTTTTATTCTTTTTCGGAAGGTAATTGCAGTACATTTTTCCCCAATATTCATTGATCAGCCTTGTTATATGACAAAAAATTTCCAAATTGTTCATTCAGTGTTGAAACAGTACTGATTGAACCTGTTTTGCATGACATGTAACGTTTGTCACACGAACCCAATCCTCATCTTGGCACATCCCATTGCACTCGTGGGGGCGCTCCTAGTGAAGAGGGTCGAAAACTAGCCGAGTTACATAGCTGTTCATGGAGAGCAACGTGAATGACGGAACATTTGGATGCATGCATGCATATGCAGATTCCATTCAAACCATAACATCATGATCATGCATATTTCCATGTTCATAAATCCACGTCGATGCTATTGAAATCTGGATTATGAAGACATCGATACAAGTCCCCTGTTGTTGATGCCATTGCCAAACCGAGGTTTGCGAGGACATTGCAGAGATATAGTACCGCTAGAAGGGCGAAGTTGATCATGGCGGTTGGTTCCTTTAGAGACTCAAGCTGAGGACCATTAGCTGAGTAGAAAACAAATCCCTCTGCTCTCTTTAATGCCATGGAAAAATCCATTGGCTTCATTCATCATCTCTTTCTCTTAGGAGAGGATGAGCAGTCTCTGCCCCCCTCCCTCCGTGTGGGTTTTGTTACGGGCCTGCAGGAAACATGTCTCGGAGCGAGTTGGAGCACTCTGAGAAAGACATTTTGCATGTAATATTCACTTTCTTTCTTTTCACTACTAAATCCATCCGCTCTGATTGCTTCAATTAGTGAGGAATTGAAGAAAAAGAAATTGGAGTTATCCTTTTATTCATTTATTTTTTTGTGAAGCTCCCCAATATTATTTTGACTTGTTTTTGTAAATTAAGAAGAAAAATTCATGGAAAAGAAAGTTTCGTTTTTCTTTTCTTCGTTATTGTTAAATACTGTATAAAAATATATTAACACGCCCAAGTTTTAGCTTCTGTTTGATCACTTGGAAAGTAGAGAAAACAGAAAATTTTGTTATGTCAAACCACTCTTTTTTAAAAATTAAAAATTGAAAATCTTCATCCCTCTAGTTTTTTCTAATTTATTCTTTGAAGTAGACTTTATCAAGCTACATGCCTGAATTGCAAATTATAGTGCAATGAGGACCGCTGTGAATGATGGACCGTACTTCTTCTCCATGAATGACATGAGCAATTGCTTGTTGCCATCGACATGATAACCCATTTAACTACAAAACACAGTGCTAGTAAACACAAGGCAATTGCAGCTATTTCCTGTTATTGAGATTAGGTATTGAGCCCTCAGCTGATTTGATTTGTGCCCAACACCAATGAGATGATCATCTTAGGGTGTGTCAATGGATGCCCCAAAAGTATGGGGTTTGAAAATACATAGTGCAGTACACAATCTCCATAGTCTTTTACTATGCAGTCAATCAAATGGTGGAAGGACAAGCGCGCAATGTCTGTCTATAACATCGGCGAAAAAGAGCGGTGGTGTTTGCCCATTATGGGCTATGAGCCTATAATCTGTGCAATGCACATATTGTTGTGTATGAGGGATAGAGAGTTAGAGAGAGATCGGATTTTATAGTGGAGAAACTCGAAATAGTTTATAAGGCGGTTTATTTGACAAAACAATATACATGTTGAAATAATGCTTTTGGATGGAGACTTGAATCGGTTTATATCTTTATATGTAAGAAAATAAATGAAACTTAAAAATTACAACAGTTCATAATAAAACATTGCTTTTAAAAGGATTACCGCTCCATAAACATAACACTTCAAATTTAATGGGTAGAATACCTACTTTTATGGGTATAATGCCACATCGGCGTCATATGACTTCGCTTAAAACACAAAATAATATAAATGTTGAATTAGTACTTTTGGGTGGAGTCTTGAATCGGTTTATATCTTTATATATAAGAAAAGAAATGAAACTTAAAAGTTATAATGGTTCATAATGAAACATTATTTTTAAAATGTTTACCGCTTCATAAACATAACACTTCAAATTTATTTGGTAGAATGCCTACTTTTAGGGATAGAATGTCACGTCAGAGTTATATAACTCCGCTTTTATATATATATATAGTAACAGATGTCAAGTACTCCTTTTAAGACAATATGCTTCTAAGTGAAGTCAAGTTTCTGGTACTCCTGTTAGCAATCTTCCTTGTTGATGGTATTTTTTCAGACTTCAATCTTCCCATTTCCTTCTCTTCCCATTTACTTCACTCTTATACAGCTGCAGTACATATCTGCTAATGTAGTTGTGTGTGGTTGTTTTTCTTACATATCATGTCATGATTGTCATCATCTATTTAAGGGAAAAGCTATGTTAGGGTAATGATCTATTTTATGATAATTTAAAAGTGTGCATTAAAAAAGAAAGAGGTCATGCTACTGATCTTTGGTCTATGCATATCAAAAGAAGCAAAGATTAAGCCACACAAAATATAAAAGATTCTCATTTTCATGGCCTTCTTAATTTGAGCTGACTGGAGGAATAAATGACCCCACCAGAATATGGAAAAGGGTGATGCCCTACCATTCTTGATGTCACCTTGGGTTCATTATGGGGTTGGTTATGTCCATTGATCTCTACTTTCTTTTTTCATTTGTTTTCTCCACAGTCAATCAAAGAAAAAATTGCTTTTCTCTGGCCTCAACGAACAACCAGTTCCTCTTCATTTTCATGTTGAAATAATATTTCAGTCATTACATCTTGAAATTCCAACTATTAGAGTGATAAATCTGTGATTAGAGCTTCAAACTCTTTCAGATTTTGCTTGAATTATTAAATCAAAACAATTTCTGCACTTGCTCATGTGCTTTTTGTGGTAAATATATGGCACGTACGACCTGTTATTCTGTCCTTTAATTTTGTTTCGCCATTACATTTTGGTGGATAGATATGGCTGCACATTGAGAAGTTAGATATGGAGGTACACATCAAATCTGGATATTTGTAGATGGCCAAAACAAAAAATGCAAAAGAAAAAAGTGAGCCGTTACTTGAGTTACCTTTACGTTTTATTGGCTAGAAAAGAAAAGAGCCAAAGATTTATCAGATATATATCATAGTACTAACTAATAGATTAAAGTTCACATGTAACATGTTGAAGCATAAAAACTACCTTGTTCTTCCAAAATTATAGCCCTCCTTTAAAGAGCACAATGCTTTAGGAAAGTGAGTTTGAGCATCGATCATTATAGTTTTGTATACCTTTTGCTTTTCAGTCTTATTCTAAATTGTGCATTTATAAACTTTGTTTTTCCATGAAAAAATCATTATTCCCTTAAACTACCACTTTCTTTTTTAAACAGTATGACCATGTAATTATTGATATTATTGTTTACCCTTTGATTTAAAACATAGATTGGAAATCTAATCCCTTGTTTATAAAACTGTAATCAAGGTATTGCAAGTTATAGTCTTAATTAGCTATGTTTATAAAATCATTATTTTTTTTTCATCCTCGTTTGTTTTCATAGATAAGATCAGATTAGTTGAGATTAAAGTTAAAAGTTGAATAAAATATTGTTAGAATATATTTTTTTTAATATTATTTTTGTTTTGATATTTGAAAAAGTTGAATTGTTTATTTTATTTTATTTAGAAATTTAAGAAATTTGTAATGATCAAATGAGATGAGTTCAGAGGTATTGTGAAAACAATCGAGTACAATACTGATTTGGTGTGGAAAACCAAATTATTATCTCTATCTTTTCTTTCATGGTATTTGAACGTTTCATAGATAACTCCTTTGATTCTACTTTAGACATGGAACATTCACCCAATCCCTTCCTCTTATGCTTGCTCCCTACACTTTCACCCTACCTGGCATTATACATCACATCTCCACCAGATTAGATGGACCCGATTATCTAAACTGGACATCACAGTTTATTCCCAGTCTCAGGAGCTATGAGCTCATGGCTATTGTAGATGGAACTAAGCTATGTCCCTTAGAGTTCCTTATTAATGGATATGCAAAAACAATCACAATAATCAATTATAATTACCTTTTGTGGCCAAAAAGGATCGGTGTCTTCTTGGTTAGTTCACTACCACCCTGGCTGAAGCTGTTTTGTCCTCTATTATGGGCTAAGCAATTCTGGACAAGTGTTGACATCACTGGTTGCAAGATTTGCATTTCAATCTTGCTCTCAAGTTGCTTATTTAAAGTGCCAATTGCAATCCCTATAATAGGTTTCTCAGACTTGTGCTGAATATCTTGGTCATGCCAAGCCTTAGGCAAAGCAACTCTTGGCTAGGGGAAAGCTAGTAAAAGATGATAACCTTATCTCCTACATACTTGGTTGGTTGAACCTAACCTATAGAATTCATAACCTCAAATAATTTTACCACCCGTGAACTGTCTGTCTTTTCATCAAGTTGAGCTCCGAAACTTTGAGACATTGCTAGGCAATCAACATTCTCATCAGTCTACAATTAACTTAGGCAAGTTTGCCTTGTACTTCCTTAAACCAAAGAGCTCTTGACACAATTACAATTCAGTCAAGGGAATTTCAAGCATAACATGAAACTAGACAATAACAAAAATTAATTTCAAAGTGACTCCAGCACAACCAACAATAGCATAGCATCTTGTCCGATGTACGGAAAAACCAACCATCAAGCATTGTACTGCTACCAATGCATGAACTTTACTTACCGAGGTAAGCTTCCACCTGCTCAACTTGTAGCAATGGCAACTAGATCTAATTCTACAACAAAAAAAGGCCCAGAACCAGCCTTGATATGTTGATTGTGGTGCCAACAACCATGCAACAACAGCACTAGAAAATCTGTCTTTCCAATAAACCTTCAAGAGTGATGGGGAAGCTGGTATCTGCAAAAGAACATGTTTTTATATTTCCAATAAAGTGTTTGCAGTAGTGTTTAATTTTAATAAAACTTTCAAATTAAATAACATTCTTCATTGTCCCTCAACTGCAGCAAATTTGTTGTCTATACAAAAGTTCTATTTTGACAACCACCATTGGTTTATGCTTATTGATTCCCACTATTTTGTGAAGGACAAATGAACTGGCTAGATTCTTTTGTAGGTCCAAGTAGAGATGGATTTTATCTAATCCATTTATCCAAATCCATGAATCACGAAGGAATCTAATTCAATTTTCAAAGTGGAGAAGTCATTCTCTTCTCTCTCGCTCGTGAGGAAGAGTAAGGTGGCGTGCCCTACTTTAGCAAGGGTGTGAGTCTCCTACTTGGTGGGAGGTGTGGTGCAGGGTGACGTGGCTCTAGACAAGAAGGAACTGTCAAAGAGATGGGAAAGGCTTAATCTATCCAGTGAAGAGAGATCCATTTTTCAAGTTCCTCATGAGGTAGAGAAGAAAGCTCGAGGCAACCATTGCATTTTCAGTAGAGTTCTGTCAGAAAAAGGTGTAAACAATAAAGCATTCCGGAAGACTATGTCTCAAGTTTTGAGGCTGGACGGCCGGGTGAGATTCAAGGATGTGGGTGAACAACGTTTATTGATTGAGTTCCAACAAGTAACTGATAAAGAAAAGGTACTCAGTGGACGTCTTTGGTTCTTTGATAGGAATCTTGTGACTATCCAAGAGGTGGATGAATCTCTTGCTATCAACTGTATGCACTTCAAGTTTGAACTATTCTGGATTCAACTCCATAACTTGCCACTGGCAACCATAAATGAAGAGGTGGGACATCAATTTGGAGCTTCCATTGGTCATGTCATTAGGGTGGATACCCAGTCGGATGGATTAGCTTGGGGAAAATGTCTTCGAGTGAGGGTGGCAGTTAACATCCACAAGCCCCTAATGAAAGGAAGATGGCTGAGTTATGAAGGGAAAGAACATTGGATTTCCTTTAAATATGAGAGGCTGCAAGCCTTTTGTTTCTAGTGTGGTACCTTATTTCATCAAGGAAATGGGTGTACCAGGCAGAGAAATGAGCATACAGAGCATGGTGTAAAGCTCGAACACTATGGATCTTGGCTACGAGCTCAACCAATGTACACTAATATCTTTGATGGCAGGATGTATGGTGGTGTTGCTGAGAACAACCACCAACAATGGAGGAAGGAGGCTAAAGTCAAAGGAGTTGTTGTAGCAGGAGAAAATTCAAACAAGAAGGACCCTAGGGAGGATCTTACAGTTGAAATGAAGGAAGTTCCAATTACCAAGGAGTTGACAAAAGAAAAACAAGTGAAGGAGGGGAGTCAACCCAAGGGGGAGGTAGGTGGCAATGATGATACAACTATAAAGTGTGTGAATCCCCATTCGGGATTTATGGAAAGTAGTCCTCTTTTCTCTACAGTATATAATAGACTAGATAAGGAAACAATAGATAGTGGTTACTTGCATATTGACATGTTATGATTGATTAGTTCATTATTGTATGATACACACACAACAACTAGTGACTAAGGGCGCCCTAGGTGCTGCTAATAGAACTCATGGCACTCAATCTGAGTTTGATGCATCCATTTGTGCATTTGAATCTTTTGCACCAGAACTAGAATCCAGTACTCAACATCCTCGCACCTCTAGATTTCCCAACCCAATTAGTTGAGATTGCACAACCACCTACCAACACTCTTCCATGTCAACCATCATACCTTATCCATCTATCCAAAAGTCACACGTTCTCAACATAGTTCTAGAAAAACTAAGCAATTATTGGATTAATACATGTTCTACTCTACCAAGCATCCATTACAAGCCTATCATTCCGCCATCTCTCATCCCACATAAGGAAATTTTGCACAAACTAGCAAAGTCTCTTGTTTGAGTCAAGCAATGGAAGATGAGTTTCAAGCACTTCAGTCCTATGGAAAATGAGTTTATTGTCCCTAACAACTTCACAAAAATGTGATTACCAGTAAGTGGGTATATAAAGTCAAACACAAGATGATGGTACAATTGAGAGATTCAAGGTTAACTAGTGGCCAAGGGGTTCAACCCTATGGTGAAAGCTTCTACTGTCAAAACAACTTTGGCCTTTGTTGTGCATTTCAACTAGCTAATAAGGCAATTGGATGTATCCAATGCTAGCCTTCATACCTCTATTGAATATGAGGTCTATATGGAGCAACTCCTTGGATTTATTGAACAATAATATCCAAGGCACGTCTACAAATTTTAGAAGCCTATATATGGCCCTAAGCAAGCATCAAGAGCTTGGTTAACAAGTTTCCCAACACCTTTCTTAGTATCAGGCTTATTGAGTCCTAAGTTGATTATTCACTTCCATCATTTCAATATTCACTTGTTCTTTTTAATTATTTTAATGATATTATTGTAACAAGAAAAAGTTGTCAGCCATCACCCTTGTTGTTTTCTGCTTACAACAAAATTTTACCATTAAAGACCTTGGGTGTTTGAGTTTCCTTTTTGAAATTCAGGCTTAATGCACTTTAGTAGAACTCCATCTATCCCAATCTAAATATATTACTTAAGCCTGTAAAGACCCAAATTTCTGCTCGTATTAAGCTTTCCTAATATGATGGGGATCCCTTGGATAACCCTATTGAATATCAACACCTAGTTGGAGCTCTATAGTATTGCATTTTGACTAGGCCTGATATTGCATTTAATGTTAACCAACATTGTTAGTTTATGCGTAATCCCACCACAACTCACTTGACAACAACAAAAAAGGTTCCTTAGATATCTTTAAAAGGCACTTTTAAAGGTCTCTTCCTGTATTCAACTTTAGTGCTTAATTAAAGATATTCACATATCTCATGCACAATTCTTACAATCTGTTGTACCAAGCATATGGAAGTGGACTATCACTTCATTATGGATCAAGTAGTGTATAAGGATATTTCTCTTCAATATCTTCCCCTGGCCCAACAAATCACAGATGTTTTCTCCAAAGACTTAACCTCATAGAAAGCCTTGATAGCTATAAAGCTAGCATCCTAATCGACCAAATTATGGATTTCAAAAAATGATTGTATCCTGATAATGCAGTTGAAGTAAAGATGGAAACTTAGGTAATTTTAATGCTTTGAGATTGAATAAAAACCCTAGGCAAGACATAGGCAAAGGAGAGCCTGGTCTATTAAAAGTCCAAATATAACAGCACTTTTTGGATAAGGGCATCTTGATTTTTACTCATTTGAAACAAGCTAAAGGTTTGCCTCCCACTTGTTAGCGTGCAGGGAAGTGAAAATATAAACTCCATTTACACCTTAACATGTTCATGATAACAAGTAGGGCTGTAAAAATAAACCGGAGAACTAGAGAACCGACCAGGACTGGTTGGTTTGGTCCAGTTCTAGACCCATTGGTTCGATCCGAGATTGGTTCCTCCATTTTAAAAATCGGTTAAAATCGGTCCGGTTCCGATTTTAGGTTTTTCCGCATTAGACCAAACCGGACCGAACCGGTTCTTATATATATTTAATTAATTTTTAATATTTTATATATTATATATAATTTTATATATAATATATAATTATATATGAAATAATGTTATATTATAATTTATAACATAAAATTTAAATCTTAAATATGAATATTTGTTTGATCATACGTTTTAAATATAAAGTATATATTAATTACATTTCATGGCCTAATAAATTCTCAACATATTCTTTTTGATAAATATATTAATAATACTAATACTAAAACTAGAAAACTGGACCGAACCGGATCTAAACCGATAAAACTTGAAGTACCAATTTAGAAGGGTAACTGGTATGGCGCCCCTAACCTCCGCTTGGGATGTAACAGAGACTTAGAGTGTCAGGAGATGCAATACAAGGTTACATACTCTCATACATGATAGTTAGTATGCAATGCATCATAGAAATGTAGCTAGCAATATGCAATAATCGCAATGAAAAGTAAGGGTGAAAATGAACTTATGCCTGAATAACTAAATCATCCCAATAATATTGATTTAAACCATAAGTTTTCAAAACATCAGGTAGCTTGATCTTAGTACAAAATATCAAGTTCTCCAAAAGGTTCTAAACAAGTTGCTTCATGCGTTCTATGGCATGAAGGATGAGGCCTAGAAATATCAAAATAAGATCAAATCTCCTGTCGACGTCTAGTTCCTCCTCAATCCTCTTAATCCATTGGTCCATTGGTCCATTCAGTCTATCTATATCTATAACTTCTATCATTTCACTTGAAATGATAATAGGTCCACAAAGGGAGAGATTTACTTGAAATCTCAGTAAGTTAGACAATCAACGTGCACAAAGATAGACTATGCATGAAGAATGATAAATATAAAATACATGCAATGCAGAAAAATTGTATTTGTCTCCCATTTAGATTTCTCAAGAAAAATAGATATTTGATGTACATTTTCTTATAGAGAACATAATTTCACCTTCATCATAAAAACTTGATCTTTTATAATAAAATCATGGAATTAACGTAGTGTATGGTATCGTTACAATTCTCCATATGCACTGTGACTACCTGCCGGTGACCGTAGTACAACTCACGTTAAAATTACGTTATTTATAGACTCATTCTCAATGTATTGGTAATATAAGATAACATAACATTGTAAAAATCATAACATGTACACCAACCAGCATTAGGTGTCATAACATATGACTTCGCTCTGACATTCTTTAAAAAGAACCCACTCGAAGTCTGTTGACTGTTCTTCGTCAACTTAGGGGTTACCACTCCATATTTAATCACTCCAGAGTGAACAGAAAAGTTTCACTAGGATACTTCCCCATCCTAATTTTTTGGGTTGTGATAAAATAATTTTCATGATAAGGCTTTTGAAAAAGAATGATTTTCATGAAATGCATGTGAGTGGCACAAAAATGATGTTTGAATGCAAACAAAGATATGATAGTTCATGTTAAAATGACAGTTGTAAAAATGACATTTATCAATAAATCATAAATAATCAATCAATGTGTAAGTTAGAGGGTAACTTACAGACTACTGGAGCTATAAGTGAAGTACTGGCTGTGAAATAAATTATACTAAGTTAGAATCGAACTAACTTAAGAAAAATTAACAGTGACATGAAAGGAAAATTATGAAAATGCCCTTAGACGTCTAAATGATGCATGCTATCTAATACTCCATAACCTATCGCATGAAATGCATGGCATGCCCTTTAGTTGATGCCTAAATGAACTCACTAATGATCCTTACAAATGCATGCAAGGCAAAATCTCCAAGGAACATGCTCACTAGAATCCTTAAGGACATACTTAAATCCTAAACTTGAGCAAGATCATCCCAACACTTAGTCATGCCTAATGAAATCCTCAAATGCTAACTATATCTCAATGATGCATGATATGATCCTATCACCGATGACACGCTAATTATCATGCATTCTTCTTATCCCAATCAGAAAGCTTTCTAAATGCTCACATTTCAAACCTAAGTAAAATAAGCTAAGCTCCTTAAATGAAGCATGATTAAAAGTCAAACCATACATGCTTTAATGATCAAAACAAGATAGAATTCAAAACTAGTTATGGCATGTTTCTCATCTTTATCTAAACTTCCATAAATAATCCTATGATCAAACTACCATAAATAATCATGCCATAGCTAATTTCCTCAAAAATGCATTTAATCTCAACCCTATCCTAAATATGCAACTTGGCTACTAAGGATCCTCATGCTAAAAATGACTACTAACACCTCAAAACATAAATTAACAAGGAAACTAAGATCAATAGAGGGAATACTCACAAAGATTGGAGCCCTTGAAACTTCCCACTCAAACTCTAAAAACTCACACGAACCCTCATGAACACTCAAGAACACTTAAGAGAGAAGAGAGGAAATGAAGTGGAGTGAGGAAGAAGTGAGGTGAAGAGGGTTTATATAGCCATGGAGATGAGGGTGGCGTTGGGCTTAGGTGGCTCCTCATTGGGCGGTTTGGGTGGTGGCTCATGATGCCTCTCAAGCTTAGCTTCTCCATGTAGGTTAACATGATGATGTCTAGGTTGTAGGAAAATTAACCAAAGGGAGGAGAGAGAAGAGAGTTGCCGCGTGGGTAGTGGAGAGAGAAAATGTGGTGTAATTAATACTAGTTAAGTCCTCAATGATCGGCGGTTTAGGGTTTCCACAAGGGTTTGCAATTTTGTCTTATTCTCGTCTTTTTTCCTTGACTTCTAAGGGCTATGTAAGGCATACTCAAGTGCCATCTAAGGTGGTTCAATGGTGGTGCGGTGGAGAGGTGACCAAAATTAAAACAAATAAAGGAAGAAAATAGGAAAAAATAAAATAAAAAGGGGTTGGCTGAAATTCCCACAGACAAAATTGGTATTAAAAATATTTAGGGTTTCGGTTAGGGTTTTCTCCGAAATCAACTGCAAGAAAATTTTCACAAATAATTCATGGGACTAAAAACATAATTATCCTTGAAGAAAATATCGAGCTAAGGGTATTTTGGTGCATTGCACACAAAGTACACATGGTTGCCAAACGAAACAGTTTTAGGATTTGACATGTCACCACATAAATTGACATGTACTAAGGCTCAATAAAATGCAGGTATCGCTAATGAATGCTAGAACTGGATGATTAAAAAATGAAAGTTCGAATCAAAGTTCGAGGAAAAAAATTGAACTAAGCTGGCCTAGCGAAAGTCAATACTCCTCCAAGTAAATGAGCTAACATTCTAAAATATTACCTAGGGTTAACCTAAGAGTTAACCTAATGGGGTAAAGAAGTGGGGTGTCAAAACTAGTACGTTATTGGTTCTTGAAAG
Organism: Cyclocarya paliurus; assembly: GCA_029856935.1. Lineage (NCBI taxonomy): Eukaryota > Viridiplantae > Streptophyta > Magnoliopsida > Fagales > Juglandaceae > Cyclocarya > Cyclocarya paliurus. The sequence goes on along the minus strand of CM056958.1, from coordinate 3,430,602 downwards.
TACAAAACTGGTGTATACAAGTTCGGTCTCAAAATTTATCCAAAACCGGACCGGTAACACCTCTATTAGCTAGTCAGCTACATATGGCAAGCCATTTGGCAATCACTCCGGCATATATTGTGTCGGAATTGGCATGGCACTTACGGCAAGGTCAGTACATCAAGAGACAATAAAGACATCATCCCTTGATCTTCGAATCATCAAGACATGGAAGGAAGTTTAACTTGACTGTTGATAATTAAGGAAAGATATTGCAAGCGGTTAATCAGGAAAAGATATTCTTAGCTATGCGCATTCCCTTACAAGTGTATAGTTCAAAACTTTTACACAACCTCTTTTCTTTCATTACAAAGTATATCTGAGAAATTAAGGGAAAGGATAAACCTTAAATGGGTAAGTCCCAAGCATAGTCTAAAAGAAAATAATTTGATTTTCATACTAATTCAAGCCATTATATCCCATAATCACCCTCACTTCATAAGGGCTTAAAGAATGTTTATGAGAGGGAGAGTCTGATATGTAAGGGTTGGTCTTAAATCTATAACAAAATGAGTACTCCAACTTCTAACTTTTAATAACGAATTGAAACCAATAGTTAGTACTTTGGAAAATGGTATTAACGTAAAGTGGTTGAGATCACTCAGAAAGTGCCACAGATTGGTCCATACAGAGGGCTTTTTGTTTCTGTTGTTTATTTTCATGTTCCGGGGTGGATGAGAGTTGCCACAGATTGGTCCATACAGAGAAATGGTGGTAAATAAAAATGTATATATATGTAATAAAGAAGAATAAATAAATTTAAATAAATAAGGATCGTGATCTTTCGTTTCCCGAATTCCCACCCACCTACCGAAACACTTTTTACAGTTTGATTCCTTTCTCCTGATTTCCCTTCCAAATGACAATCTAATTTCGTCCCGCCGTCCTGATATTTCTCCGACCTCTCTCTCTCTCTCCCTCGCCCCTGGTATTAGTTTATTTTACCAACTTGTACTTGTACAGAAGAGAAAGTCGCAATCTTCCTGTCTTGCCCAAGGCCGTTGCCACCCACCTTTTCTCTCTCTCTCTCTTTGTGCACGTCAAAAGCGTTTCTAGAGAGAGAGAGACACGCTCTGTGCCTAAAAGGCAATTCTTGAGAGAGGGAAGCGAGAAACATCTTTAATTGGGTTGGTTGCTTTCCCACAGAAAAAAAAGCGACAAACATCTTCAATGGAGTTCGTGGGTAGGGCCGTGAAGAAAGAGTTCGAGGGCTTCGGGGTATTCTCTGGGACCGTGAGATCCTACGACTCTTCCTCTGGGTTCTTCGAGATCCTCTACGAGGACGGAGATTTCGAGGAGCTGGAGTTCTCCGAACTGGCTTCGCTCTTCGAGGGCGGAGAAGAGGCCGCTACCGCCGCCGGTCAATTGTCTCACGAGAAGCCGCTGCTTGGCCGGAAGCCCAAAAAGCGGCTATGTATGGAGCGGAAGCGCGAGGTTCGAAACGAGTCAGGTAATTTAGATACTGTTTATTTAAATAATGGGCTTGAAGGGAATTTGAATGAAAGTTTGGGGACGAGTGGGAATTTGCACGGAAATGGTAATTCAAATGACGGGTTTGAAGGGATTCTGGAAATGGGACGTAGTTTTGGAGGGAATTTGAGAGTAAGTGTGGAGGTCAACCGGAATTCGATTGTTACCGTCGAAGAAACCCCAGAAAACGAAAGCGGGTTTGGGCAGGATTTGGAAGCGAGTGTTTCTGTTTGTGGAAAAGCAGATAAAAACGATAATTTGAAAGACGGGCTTGATTTGAATTCTGGGTTTAATTTAAACGAGGAGGAGGATTTGAATGATGGGTGTGATGCACATGTTAAGTCTCAGGAAAATCTGAGGAAAAGGGATTGTATTGATTTGAATTTAGACGTGCATGGTGATTTTGACGAGAATTTGACTCAGAGTTCTTTGGGTTGTTCGGCTTTGGGAACCCAGAAGAGGAAACGTGATTTCGATTTGAACTTGGACATTTTTGAGGAAATTAAGGATACGGATGGTGATGGTGACGGTGTAGTAGAATTTAGGGCTAGTAATACTTCTAAGTTGATCGAAGAAACCCCAAAGAAAGAGGTTACTGGAGATGTTGAAGAAAAATTCAACGTAGATGGTAGCGTAAATGGGGACTATTTGGATAAACTTAATTTAGATATTCATAATGGCAATTTGTCTCAAGATATCGGTGGGTCCCTTGAGCCTGCAGCCAGAGATGCATCTTTAGTGTTTGCTGAAGGAGTTAAGCAGGAAATTAGTGTTTATAGTGGATATCTAGAAGTACATCGTTCTCTCGGTGGTTTGGGTGATAGCAGCATTAAGGATTGTAGTTCTATGGAAGTCCAGTTGGAGGATGGTCTTTCTGAGGCTGGTGCCACAGTTTGTCATCAGGGCCCTCCATACACAAAAGGAAGTAGCCGTAGAAAAAGAAGAAGACTATCAGATAATTTGAGATCAACCACAGATCCAGTTTTGAGAAGGAGTACTCGCAGGGGGTCTTCTCAGAATCGTGTTGCATGTACTGTCCATGACCCATTGTTGTCCCCTGCAATTAGTGCCGTAACAGAGGAAATTACAGCAATTTCAAGTTTTGAAGCATCTGAAAAGTCCAGTGTTCTTCCTCCAAAGCCGCAGCTACCCCCTTCTTCGCAAAATTTGAATTTAGACGACATTCCCATTATTGACCTTTTCTCTGTCTATGCGTGTTTAAGATCATTTAGTACTTTGCTATTCCTGAGTCCCTTTGAGTTGGAGGATTTTGTAGAGGCACTGAAGTGCGATTCTCCTAGTACATTGTTTGATTGCATTCATGTTTCTATTTTGCAAACTCTGAGAAAGCATTTGGAGTACCTTTCAAATGAAGGTTCCGAGTCTGCTTCTAATTGCTTAAGGTATCCTTTTCTCTCTTCCTTATGCTATTTCCTTCTAAATTAATTTTGCTTCTAAATTTTTTTTTTTAATTATGTTAGTGCTTAACATTTTCTATGCAAATTTTGGTGTAGGAGTCTTGACTGGGATTTGCTAGACGTAATTACATGGCCCATTTTTATGGCCGAGTATCTACTGATTCATGGTTCAGAATTGAAACCTGGTTTTGAAGTTAGTCGCTTAAAGCTATTCAGATGTGACTACTACAAGCAACCTGTTTCTTTAAAGGTTGAGGTACTTCGCTGTCTATCTGATGATATGATTGAAGTGGAAGCTATAAGGTCCGAGCTTAATAGGAGATCTTTGGCAGCTGAGCCTGATATGGTTGTCGATCGGAGTATGAACCTTGATGTTTGCAAGAAAAGGAAGGTTACCATAGATGTTTCTGGTGGCTCTTGCTTGACGGAGGATATTGTGGAGGACACCACTCACTGGAATAGCGATGATTGCTGCCTTTGTAAGATGGATGGAAGCTTAATATGCTGTGATGGTTGTCCTGCTGCATACCATTCAAGGTGTGTAGGAATTCGAAGTGATCTTTTGCCAGAGGGTGACTGGTACTGCCCTGAATGTGCAATCGAAAGATATAAGCCTTGGATCAAACCACGGAAGTCACTGCGGGGAGCAGAGTTAATAGGAATTGATCCTCATGGTCGGCTATATTTTAGCAGCTGTGGCTACTTGTTGGTGTAAGTTGGTTGTTATGTGAATATGATTGCAACTTGTGTACTGCTATTACTAATAATCATTCTAATTCATATGATGAGTCACTTACCTTGATATTGAATTCTGTAATCATCTGCTATTAAATCCTTCTCATAAAAAGCTAACACCTATAGGGGTTACAGAAATTATTAAGGACAGTTTATGCCAATGGGAAAAGGAATGGTGTTTGTAGTGAGACGGCAAATGTAAACATGTGAATCTTGCAATTATGAGACGTAAGCGAAGAAAATAATCCATGTATCTGCAATTAGTTAGGATTAGGGCTATAAGAAATTAGTTAGTTATCAAGAACTAGTTGATTCCAAGGAACAAAACTAAAAGGACTTCTACAAGGTTATCAGTTTACATTTTTTAGCTGTAAGGTTTCCATTGATCTTCAGAGGCCACGATAAGGTGGGCCACTAGTTTTTTATTTTTTGCCCTTTTTCGTTGTTTGGATTTAAACACACAGAGTGGCTGCCTAATTTAGTTTTAGATTTCAATTGAACTGATTGCTTTGGTCCTTAGGTCGGTGGTGTTGACCATGCTGTTTTTAGAAGAAAAAGAAAATTAAATGAAGAATGGTAATTTTTGTCTGAATATCAAAATATATTAATTATGTTGGACAAGGAATTTTGTTTTATTTTTTCTTTAAGCAAGTATACTTCATTTTCTTCTTTGTCAAACATTACTCTAATGCAGTGCATCTTCTTCTCCTCCTGATCATTAATATATGTTTCATGATGAACAATTTCTTACCCTTGTTTGAATTGGAATATGTTCCTCTGTTAAAGTATGGATTTTAAACTTGCAGGTCAGAGTCATGTGACACTGAGTCCACTTTCAGTTACTACCACAGGAATGATCTGAACGTTGTTATTGAGGTTTTAAAGGCTTCAGATGTTTTCTATAGTTATATATTAATGGCTATCTACAAGCACTGGGACATCCCTTTGAACTTGAATGAAGCTAGTAATTTCGACTCGCTGAACCATTCTGTGTGCTCAAACATTCTTACAAAGAAGCAAAACCTGGCTTTTTTAATGCCCTCGGCACCACTGACATCTTCAGAAACAAATACAGTTAATAATGAGACTGATGATGTAAGAAAAGTGGATGAAACCTCTATTAATGGATGCTCTGGTCATCTTGGCAGTGAGCTTTCAAAGCCTGTGAGCTTCGTAGGTTCTGTGATTGCCACAGAAAGTCCATATATAACTTCAGAAGGATCAGCTGGAGCCACACAATCGAATGCAGACATTCCGAATTTTCAAAATTTTGGGCCCCATGATTCAAATAGATCTGCTGAATTCTTAGCTCTGTCCCAAGTACCGATAAAGCGCCCACGTTTGGGAGACAGTTCTCTGACGTCTGCCAGCATGGATGTTAGACTAGAAAATGCTATGGAATCTGCAGATCCTCGGAATTGCACGTTTTCTATAACCACTAGAAAAGGGGACCCATCACAAGCAAATTGTGGGATTGGCTATATGAACTACTACAGTTTTGCACAAACTGCCTCATTAGTTGCAGAGGACTTGATACATAAATCATCAGAGAAAGTCAATGAAAACTCAATATTGTCTGAGGATGATATAATTTCAGCACAAATGAAGGCCATTTTGAAAAAGTATAACAAGTTTTGTTGGCCAAATATTCAGAGACTAAATGTAGATGCAAGGAAAGAGAAGTGTGGATGGTGTTTTTCGTGTAAAAATCCAACTGATGAAAGAGATTGCTTGTTTAAAATGTATTTGGGACCTGTTCAGGAAGGTGTTAAGAATGATCTCTTTGGTCTTCAATCAAAAAAGAACAGGAGAGGCCATCTTGTAGATGTCATGTGTCATATTCTCTCCATTGAAGGTCGTCTGCAAGGGCTTTTGTTGGGTCCATGGCTGAACCAACATCATATCAAGTACTGGCATAAAAGTATTCTGAAGGCTTCTGATCTAGTGTCCATTAAAAACTTACTGCTCAGAGTGAGTGTCTTTTCCATTTTCTCTCTGTATTAGACAATCAAACATGGGTTGTCAATCTGAATATTTGCCATGCAACTCATACTTGGGCTGTGCCCTTGCCAGTTTTGAATGAAATATTCAATTAATTATGAAACAAATATCCGTGGTGCAACTTCATTATAAATTTGCTGGGCCTGACGTTAAGTTTGACTGAATATATGCATCTTCAAATTTCAAATGTAGTCTTAGACTTTTGAACCCTATTTTCAAAATTTCTTCTAGCTTCTGTCCCTTTAGGCTGAAGCTATCTCATTTGCGTGTTTCTTTTTCACGTGGGCCATATTTTCCTTTGGGGATTGGAGAGGTGTATTTGCCTTCCTTTTATTGGGTCCTTGGTTCTTGCCCCAGGTCTCAGGTGGCAATGGAAAAGGGTGGAATCTGGAATGTTCAGTTTTGAACATTCCAGATTCCACTAAGCAACTAAGCAAGTGGTAATCTAGGTTTTCATTGTCTGTTACTGTAATGCTCCAATGGAAGGCCCAAACCACATGACCTATACTTCAAAAGGACTAGTTAATGATACAATTAGAGCCCCCTTGGAACCCTAGAAAGAGCAAGAACCTTTTTTTCCCAAGCAATGTGGGATCTCATACACTACCTACCCTTATCTTTATCACATGGGGTATCACAGTTACTTGGTTTGGTTAATCTGTCCTTGGTTTGAATTTGGCCCAAATTGTAACCTAAAAGTATCTTCTGACTCTGATAATTCAAAAGCTATTTGGTTTCATTATATGATACTGTTGGGTAATTTATGTTGACGTGGAATGTCTGCAGTTGGAATCAAATTTGCGTCCTCTTGCACTCTCAACTGAGTGGTCAAGACAGGTGGATTCTGCTTTTACCATGGGTTCAGCTTCTCATGTTGTAATAAGTTCAATGCGTGCATCCTCAAAACAAGGGATCAGCCGAAAGAGGGTTAGGCCTTCAGAACCTGAGTCCAATCCTTCTTCAAATGCTGCTAGTGGATTGGGTATATTCTGGTGGAGGGGTGGTAGGCTTTCTCGTCAGGTGTTTAATTGGAAGGTTCTGCCTTGCTCCTTGGCTTCCAAGGCTGCCAGACAAGGTCTGCATATTGTCTTCTCTTTCTAGTATGTAATTGGAGTTAGATTGTTTAAACTGAATGATTATTCTGAATTTGTTTGAAGTTTAATATTCTGCAGCTGGGTGCACAAAGATACCAGGCATATTATATCCTGAGAATTCAGAATATGCAAAGAGAAGCAGATTTGTTGCTTGGCGAGCTGCTGTTGAGATGGCATCTAGTGTAGTGCAGCTTGCTTACCAGGTATATTTCCCAGTAGTTCAATTTTATTTAGTATCAGATGTTTATGAGTTGCAATGGCCTTTGTTTTTTGATTTGATGTACCTGCATTTCTGCACTTCTATTAACTTTAGAGGCGAAATCAGGGTGGGATTTACATACTTAGTTCGATTGAAGAATATATCAGTCTAATCTAGCGATACCCTTTCTGGACCATTATTACCTAAATCTTCTCTTTATGCAACTAAGTTGTATGACTTGATATGTGAAAGACATTTGTTTTAGATCTCTCAATTTGGCTACTTTTGAATTTTGTTTGTACTGATCTATTTTGCAAGAAATATTAAGGATAGGTTTGGGAGGTGAGATGAAAATTTTATGTTTTGTTTTAAAGTGTAAAATATTATTTTTTTGTTTCAGATTTGAAAAAATTAAATTGAAATTTGAAAAAGTTGGATTGGGATTTGAAAAAGTTAAATTGTTTATTATATTTTGTATATGGATTTGAAAAAGTTATAATGATGAGATGAGATGAGATGAGAATTTTGTGTAAGATGAAACTTCCAAACTTATTCTAAATGTATCAAAATGGAAAGTAATAGTCATGTAGTTTTGGATTTGGATGGAATGGGCACCGGCCATATGACATAAGAGTATTGATTCGACCCAAGGAAAAACCAAGCTACATCTGGGTTTATACTCTAAAATGTATGGTCAATGTTACGGCTGGAGCACTTCAAAATCATTATAAACCGCAAGAACTTCTCCCTCTCAGGCAATGTTGTATCCCATTTATTACCATTTCATACTGAATCTGGGGTATTGGGCCCTTCAATACCATCATACTGAATTTGGGATATTACAGTATATCTGCAGTGTTACATGATATCTGGTATGCTCTTAGAAATAAGAGCATGAGTGCAAATAATATTAAATGCCAAGCCTAATTTGTTTAGATCTAGCTTATATCTGTTCATGAATCTGCTACCTTATGGAATGGAAATTTTCAGTCCACTAATTATGTCATGTTTACAGGTTAGAGAGCTTGATTTGAACATTAAGTGGGATGACATTGAAAACACACATCCTCTCCTTGCATTGGACAAGGAATCTAGAAAATCAATCAGGCTTTTTAAGAAAGTTATTGTTAGAAGGAAATGCACTGAAGGGGAAGTGGTGAAGTACCTTCTTGATTTTGGCAAGAGAAGAGCTATCCCTGACATTGTTAAAAGACATGGGTCTCTGGTGGAGGAATCCTCTAGTGAAAAGAAGAAATATTGGTTGGCCGAATGTTTTATTCCATTGCATCTTTTGAAAAATTTCGAGGAGAAAAGAATTGCCCGCAAATCTAATGAGATGAAATCTGCAAAGCTTCTTGAGATTGGTAGAGTAAAAAAGATATCCCCCCAGAAAAGGGGATTTTCGTATTTGTTTTCAAAAGCGCAAAGATCTGAGTATTATCAGTGTCGGCACTGCAATAAAGATGTGCCGATCAGGTATTAAATATTCATTGTATTGCACACACACACACACACACAGAGATATATATATGTTTTGCTGCTTATGTCTTTCTCTGCACTCGATTCTTCTGCTTTGGAACCTTGATGTTAGGATATTATAAATATATCATTCAATTTTGAGATAGAATTATTTTAAAGGCTTTAGTGAAAATCACATATTGCAGCAGTGTGGAAGATGGTCCCTAGTACCTCATACTGTGTATTTGGAGGGAGAAAAATGATAGAAATTTTAAGGATTGAGAACGGACATTAGAGGAGCTCAGGACTTTCTTTTCGATACTTTCTTCCTTTTGATAGCTACAATTGATATCAATGGGCTTAGCCTTCATGATTTTCTTTTATCCTTTTCTACTTCTAGATAGGTGTTCCTCTTGTATACATCTTGTGTACCTTAGTTGCACCTTTTGAACTTTTTAGTCAATGCACATATTGATACATTTAGCAAGATAAGAAATAAGAAATAATGCCAAAAGAAATTGAATACTAAGGCCTCGTTTGTTTTTACAACTCATTTCAACTCATCTCATTTAATTATTACAACCTTTCCCAAATTCGCATACAAAATAAAATAAACAATTCAACTTTTTCAAATCTCAAAACAAAAATTTTATTAAAAAAATATATTCTAACAATATTTTATTTAACTTTCAACTTTTATCTCATCTCATCTCATCTGTGAAAACAAACAAGGCCTAAGAATAGAAAAGTTAGAAGAAAGCACGCACACAGATTTGTAGCATGTGACACTTTCCCTGCTTGTAAGGGTGGGTATTGGATTTGTGGGACAAAGGGCTCTTTCAAATGTTAAGAAAGTAAAAAAATGAACATCCATAAAATTAGTTATCCTTATAACCAGCGGCAAGTTAAGTAGTAGAAAAGTTGCAATAAGTTAAAATGTTTAGGTGCTACACTGATGGAATGATAATAACTTAGGAGAATTCTGGTTGGGTGTTCCACTTAGGGGTGTAAGTTATTTGGTCCGGAATGGAAAACCCAACTAGACTGGACCGGACTGATAAGTATATTGGTCTGGTCTGGTCTATATATACCTTGGAATTTCGGTTTTCGGTCCGGTCTAGGGGCGTGGTTTTTTGGACTGGACTAGACTGACCGAAGTCTATATATATATATATATATTAAATATTTCATATGTACTTTTTTTATTGGTAAATACTTCCTATGTACTTGGGTTATGCCTTTTTGTAATTTAAAAAAAAAATTATTACTTATCAAAAGACTAATTTAGTATAAGTATTTCAGTTAAAACAATTTAAAAAAGTGAATAGATCACTATTGCTCGAAAACACTTCCGGTGAAAAAGCAAATATATCCAGAGGTTCTTTGCAGAAACATAATATTTAAAATTTATTACATATTTTGTCAAGAGAAATGCTTTGGATCCAGATAATGGGTCCCGAGCATTTCTGATGGTAGTTTGTTTTTTTCATTTTTTTTTTACTTAGTGATTAAGTATGTGTTTTTTTATTGATGTCATGATTTTTTTTTTTTTTAATTTTAAGAATGTAAAAGAAAAATGTATGAAAAAAAAGGCAGTTTGCCTTGTCGGGAGAATCCCTCAGTGGGGATTCTCAGTGGCCGTAGTGCCACCCTTTTGCGAATGTCCCCCACCCTCTTGCCCTGCACCCTTGGCACTAAGTATGATTAGGTTTTTAGTTAGAAACTTATCTCTTCGAAGGTTTTAAATGTGAAATTCCTTGATGGCCTGTGTTTTTGTTTTGTAGTACATGTGGTCACTTCAGGGTTTTATGTTGGTTGTTCAATCCACCCCATCACTATGTTGGGGTAGACAAGTAGAAATAAGTGAAAAGGATGATTTCTTAGGAAAAAACATATAGCAAAAGCAGTGGGATTGAACAACTGTGGCCAGGTCTTAGTTGCTGCTGAGTTTTTCTGAAGGATGCCTTGACTTGGCTAATCGCTCATTCCCATGATTGGAATCTTTGAAACCTTTGTAGGACTACATATAATGGTTTGACTATGTGACCTCTTGGGTGAGATCTGGGGCCAAATCCCCACTTCCCATTGCCTAGGGAAAATTAAGACTGACCTCAATAACTTGTTCTACTTGTGTTTGTGAGCTTGAGGACCTTGTGTCGGTATATTTCTATCCACTGCTATTATCCTCGAAATCTTCTTTCCTGGTAAAATCTTTCCTTTATTTCCTGTGGTGTGAAAGCAATTTATGATTTTTAAAATCAATTTCCATCTCAGTAGGTTGTTCTGAATAGTTACTGAACTTTAGTTTCTCTGATTTCCAGATGTCAATCACACTTTTGACCTTCATTTTAAATGTCCATGTGTCCTGCAAATCTGAATGTCTCATGCAGGTTTGTTGGCTGGCATTAGGTAATATGGGATAGTGAGATAAAAAGAACAAAGTAGATTATAGGTTGTGCTGTCAGTCAAGATTTTGAGGTTCCTATTGAACAAAAATAGGGTGACTAATAATTTTAGAATGGAGTTATTTTATTAGAGTAGCCACTCAAGTGTTGCAATGGCACTAGTATCATTTTTAAGGGCTAATGATGAGCTTGAGCTCAGCTCAGGTCATGTTCGAATAGAAATTGAACGAATAAAGCTTGAACGTTCAATATTTTCCTAGACTTGGCTCATAGCTCCATCTGTGCTAAATTGGCTTACAATGTTCATTGATTATTTCTTTTCTGATAAGGTAAATTATTTTAATGATATAAGGGTGCTGTATACAAGAGATACATCTAAATATTTGTTCATGCATACTGTCATCTTATTAAACATTTTATCACTTACAGGCTTCCAGCATAATTTGTCATTTTTTTTTTCTTTTATCGTTATTGACTTTGTTTTTTCTTGTTTCCTTTTATTCATCCATTTTTTGTTTTTAATATTGGCAGGGAGGCTGTGAGCTGCCAGTACTGCAAAGGTGAGTTTGCGACTTCTCATAAGGCCTTTTCTTTTTGTACTTAATTCATTTGTCATGCAGTTTATAAACAATTTATTGTAAATATTAGTTTTTTTTCATTTTATTTTTTGGTCTTTGCTGCTTATATATGTTTGAATTTGTAGTTATCGATGTGTTTGTGCGTACTGTCTTTCTTATCAAAATATATGTTGCTCTGATATTCTTTGTTCTGTATTGTATACTTTTATTCTTCCAATTTTATACTTGTCTCGTGTAATGTACTAACAGAAATCACCCATTTCCATCCTTTTTTCTGTAGTTGTTGATGTATATGTGACCATGCTTGGCAATGTGCTACTTCGTATACCACTTGATTGTTCTGGAGTTGGCCAAGGAGGACATTGGCCATCTCAAAATGTAAACAAGAATTCCTGGGGATATTTATTTTGTAGTTTCCTAGTAAACATTCAATGTTAACAACACAGTTTGTTAGTTCTTCTGTGCCCTGACATTCTTTGAATAATTATGCTGAGTTTTGAAGAAAATTACTGTTGATACTGGAGTTTTGTTGAATTCTTGCTATTGACACCCCATCCTCCCCTGGCACAAAAAAATATATATATATTTGCAAGCTTTTTTTTTTTTACGCACTCAGCACACCATTGAAGTGGGCCCCACAATGATGAAAAAATACTGGTGTTTTAAATTTTTTATAACTATAATGGGTCCAACAAGTGGTATATTGACATATCAGGCTTGCAAGTATCAAAACTCAATAGAAAAAATGAGGAAAAAGGAAGGGAGATATATTCCAAGGTTATATGGTGATTGATTGTTACCGATCAAAAAAAAATATGGTGATTGATTGTTAATGAGTTGCTTGAAGGTTGGTGTTTGTCATGTAATTCCTTTATACATTTTGAGTATGGTACCTGATTATCATCCTATTTCAGAATATTTTCATAAAAGGCATGCCAGGAAGTCTGCTGGGGCCATCACTGCTGAGTGTACATTTACATGCCACCGATGCCAGGATGGGATGCGTGCCAAGATTGATACAAAAAGAGGGAAAACTGGCACAAAAGGAGGGAAACTAATGTCACAGAAAAATAAAAAAGCCTTAAAAGATTGCAGGTCAGTGAGACTGAAATGCAGTAAAAAAGCCTCAAAGGTTGGACACAAACAATCACAAAACAGTAAAAAAACTCCAGCTGTCATGCCTCTACGTCGTTCACCTAGGAAAGCTAAATGCTTGTCACTGCCAAATAAAAAGCGTGGACGTAGGAAAGTGAAGCAGATCAAATCCAAGAAAACAGCATATAAGAAACCAAAGAGAGTTGCTTCTTGGCGGAAGAAGAGAACAGATGTTTACCACAGTTACTGGGTCAATGGTCTTCTGTTGTCTAGGAAGCCAAATGATGAACGAGTAATGCGTTTTAGGGAGAAAAATATTCTTGCCTCTTCTGAAAGACTGTCGGTAATTCTTGATCAGCCCAAATGCCATCTTTGTTGTGAAGTGGGCTGTGCATCTACATTAAATTATATTGGTTGCGAAATATGTGGAGGTACTTCTTTTTTAGTTTTTTCCCCATCTTTCTTGGTTAACTCTGTGATATTTTGATTTTTATATTTAATAATTTGAATGCTAATGAGGAACAGAATGCATGTTAATAATCATATTGTTTTTAGCTTTTTACTAATACCCTTTTGACTGACTTGTCTAATTCCTTTTTTCATACATTTTGCTACCAGATATATTTTTTCATCACCTGTTTATTATGCAGAGTGGTTTCATGGAGATGCTTTTGGACTTAATCCAGAGAACATCGATAAGCTTATCGGATTTAGGTGCCATGTATGTCGCAAAAGGGACCCTCCTATCTGCCCCGATGTTCAGGCTGTGAAGAGTGATGTGTCACAGTTGGTTGAGGCACAAAGTAATGCTGTGATTGATTGTAATGAGGAAGTATCTAATGCTGTTCCACCATTGAGTGAGGTATAATTTTGGAACAATTTGGCTCCAATGCCTGCACCTTGTATATAATATATATATATATATATTTATATATATTGTTTTCCTGGAGGACCAGCTATTAATTCATGGATTTTTTTATTTTTCTGGAGCATCTGTACTACTTCTTTGTTGTTTTTTTTTTTGGCCTTTGCACAAACAGTTATAACCAAAACCTAAGGTATTTATCCTCCTGGCACCCACCTCCACAATTATGCGCCCCCATATATGCACCACCATTATGTTTGTGTATACTCTGCATGCATTAATAATCGCTTGAAGTAGTCCACCAGTTCTTCCCATGCCGTTTTGTTGATAACTTTGAATTAAATGATATTTTGTTTAACTGGCTTCAGGTAGTAGAAATTATCTCTTTCATATGTTCTTTAGATGGTATGCCTTTATATTATCTATTCATTTGGTTTTATGTATTCACTGATTTGGAATTTTAAAAAAAAAATGTATTCAGTGATTTATAGATTCTACTAAACACTGACAAGACAACCTCTCTTGGAAATGTCTTTTGATTTATTATCTTGGAAAAATATGATTGGTTTTACATCAAATTGATTTTTACTTATAAAAAAAAAACATATATATATGATTGGAAGCAATGAGGTTTATTTTTTACTTTATGGGAAATTAGTGTTTCTATTTTCTTACGTGTGATTTGATTACTTGTTGCAGATCGCATGTAATTGACTCTCTTGGCATTTGAGGGTGAATACTTCAGCATATTTGGATTCTGATCCTTTCTGATAAAGAGGGATGCCTGTTATATGTTAAGAAACACATTGGGTAAAAAAGTGAAGGAATGGATAATTACGAGTGGGTTTGGAAAGTTACAACTACTAGATAACCGGAGATCTTCGACTAAGAACTCTTTGGTTAGGAAAAGAAATATCGAATATGCTAGCGGGCAAAGCCAGAATGACCAAGTAGAAGGATGCGGCAGCAAAGCAGTGTATTGAGACATTCCTAGGAAGAACTGGATCGACATTAGGAAGGAAGGAGAGGTATGGCTCATACCTTGAAAAGTTATTAGTCTTCACAAAAAGCATTGAAATATATTTTGTTTTTAACTCTCTCATTTGAGGCTCAAGCATTTGTCTCCATTCATCTCACCAAAAGCGGGGAAGAGAAGGAGAAAGAAAGTTTGAGAACCATTTATGTTTGATCCTATGACAAATTGTGATGCCACGTGTTCTCTCCACATTTACTTGTAAAAAAACCCGTTCTCTCCACAGTTTTTAACTGAATAAATGGTGACAGAAACAACCTCTGTAAATTTTTTGCATCTCTACCCCCATGGAATAGGGTGGCAGAAGATCATAGGGTCAAGTACTGTGCACTGTGTGAGTTGCGTTTTATAGATACAAACCCAGAAACACCTAGGTTATTTGTCGATATCTTCCCTAAGCTCTGGTGTCATTTGCAGTGTCTATTCCAACACCCAAATCGATGTCAAAATTAATAAAACAGTGTATAATTGGGGCTCTTTAATATATCAAAATTTACATATTAGGGCATATTAATTTGCATTGTCCATCCCATTCCATTAATTTGCTAATTTTTTTGGTTGATTATGAGTTGAGTGGACAATTTAAATTAATATTCGCATCAGGGTGTCGATGGCAAATGATCCCATGCAGCTGTGTGAAGGGAAAAAAAAGTCGGTTTTAGCTCATTTATGTAATACTATTCACCTTACAATTATACTTGAAGATGTAGTTCGCCACTTCACTAATTCAGGTGAAATTTGTAACTTGCTCATTCACATTTTCTATATATTTGTTTTATGGTTGGATCTGTGAATTATTATATGATCATGCGAGGTTCAAAATCTACACAATCCAATCATCCCTGGAGTATCGTGCCATCATAAGGTCTCCATACTTGTATATATAGTTAGGATGTTTTCATTTTGCTCCACAAGAGTTGTAGTTTGGTAATCTTCTATGTTTATCGACTATTGACTTGTGATGTCATATTCAGCCACATAATTCCCCCAGAATTCCTTGAGGCTCTGGAAATATATATAATGTTATATTTATACATATAGGAAGATTACATTCCCTGGTATTTTCCTTTTCGTTTGGTCTCAAGGTGTCCATTGTTCAGTTTGGGGGCCTTTTCTTTTCTTTATCGATTGAGGTAGGGCTATGGCAGTTTCGGGATCATTTAATATTGGATTATTATCTTTGTGCTAGTGTTTCTAATTTTTTTTTTTCGATGTCATATTGTAAAGGATCAAGAATGAGATCTGTTAAAGCATTTTCTTTTTTTATCATAATTTGGATGCAAGCTATTTTTCCTTGGATTTGAAAATCTATTGATTTTCTTATTTTCTGGTCACCAAGACAATCTATAATGTATTCTGATATCTTGGACTTGTTGCAGGTTTTCATTGATCTTCAGAAAAGGATAATTTATGCTCATTCAGGGGAAAGTGCTAGGGTGTCCTCTTGGGTTCTAAGTTCTTCCTGATGGAGATTGCCCATCAGTGCTATGTTCAATTGTAGAACCTTTTTAATATTCTTTTTCAGGTGGGACGGGTTGTGGTAACATACTGACTTGGTCTAGGTTTTGTTCCACAATTGGGACTGACAATTGATGCAATTGAAAGGCAAAGGACTAGACAAAAAAGTAGAATTAATTCATTTCAGGGGATGTTAGACAGTGTAGATCAAATACTCGATATTCTTGCAACATCAATCATAAAGGTATATTTAGATCATTCTCTCCTCTTTTTAACTGATTCTTCTTAATAGAATGAGACTCGTCTTCCAACTTGTAGGCAGGACTGCCTTGTTCTTGTGAAACCTTATCCTCTAAGAGGGTGGGGGAATAGGATCCTTTTCTTTTAGATAAATGTAGATGTTCAGGGAAAATAAATCAATGAAGAGGTTGAGTTGAACGGCTGTGGAATTTTTGTTTAGATTCAAATGCCAGAGGTTCAATTGAGCAGCTGTGGCTGTTAAGATCGAAGTCAAGGAATGATTTATCAGGAAAGGAAAAAAAAATCACTATTTATGACTTACGTTTACAGTACAGCTATATAGGGTTCTGGTTTTTTTTTTTGAGAGTTTTTGTTGAAATTCTTGGACCGTGAGTATGACGAAAATGCACACACAATGTATCCCATAATATTTATTGTTGTTGTGGTGAATCTATTTTTGTGTTAAATGCTCAGTAAGTATTGTAAGATTCACTTTATGTATATTTCTCTCTTGTTCTGAATCTTAGAGTTTGCTATGAATCTTTGCTCTAGGGGATCTTGGTCTCAATTATAATGTAAATATAATATATTTTTCTCACTTTTTATGCTTTTTCCTTGAAGAAAAATGTTGTGTTACCTTGTGAAATAATGTTTTCATAAATTTGTTTGTGAGGTAATGTTAGATATAGTCATGAATTGCGCAAGTATCACATATTCCTTTTAAAAAAGAGGGGCCAACTATTAAAAAGTTAATTTTTTTTAATAATTTTTTCATGTGAGTTTTTTATTTAGTCACATTTTATAAATGAGTGTGCGGTATTTGCGCATTCTATAATTGTAAATATCATTTCTCTTTATTAAAAATAGCTCTCTCTTTTGTCCAAGAATTATGAAATGCATAATGGAATTTACATTTTTATGTAAGTGTTACAGATTTTATAAAAATAAATTTATAAATTGATATGATTTCATATGATCCGTTTAATTTAATTTATAATAAAAATAGTTTAGCAATCTAAGAGCACTCCCAATGGCTCTTGTAAACTATATTTTTTTGTATAATATAAAGGAAATTGGTCAAAAGTAGCTTTCAATGGGTTTTGTATTCTCTTCTTTATTTTACATTTTGCAATAGTAATTCTCTACATGTAGAGAATAGTATTCATCTTCTAAAACATTTTTAATTATTCTTTCTCTCATTTGATAGTTGTTTGGTGTTATGAGATTCATTTAAAATGAATAAAAAAATATTAAAAAAAGAATATTTAAAAGATATAGAGAAAAAATAGATAAGCGGATGTATGATCTATTGTAAAAGTTAATATGTAAAATAGAAAAAGTAAGTTTTGGTGATGTATTTTAAAGGATAGGATAAATGAACCATTGAGAGTGCTCTAACATGCTATATTGTCACATTAATTTATAAGTTTATTTTTATAGAATCTTTTTATGGCTAAAATATTTATAGTTTTATATAGAATGTATTTTGGTAAGCATACACTCCCTTATATGAGTAGGGGTTAGGGTCGCTTTCGAAGCATTCCCACACCCTTGTACCACCACAAGTCATCCTAACCATCTCCGGTAAATGTACAGCAAAAAAATGTGATAAGACTTTAGTAGGTGGCATTTTTCTGTATAATAGAGTTATGCTATATTCTTGATACATGTATCTAAATGTAATTTCTATTGATCTGAAAATACAGAAAGCCTTTTTTCACATTTCTTATATATTGTTGTCACAGGGATTAGGCTTAGCAATGCAAATTACTGTTTTGGAGTCTTTATTAATATACTCGCAAACCTGGAAACTTAAACAGGTATACCTCATAAAAGCTGTTTCACAATGTCCAATCAAGCCTCTAAAATAATGACGACAATAGTACAATAATAATAATTAGAAAAAGGAGAATTATATATATATATATATATATATATTTATATTTATATAATCATTTTCGCAATCTATTACACAATTATGTTTTAATTGAAGAACATTCTCGTAAAATAACTTATAAAGATAACTCCATTTTATAAAAATACCGTTAATTTTTTAAAATATGGTTGTAAATGTGGTTATATGTGTATTATTATTCATTTGTCAAAAAAATATAATATATATTCTTCATACATGCTACAATCTATATGTCTTCAATTGATATCACATTTCTCTTAATATATAGATGAGTATCTACAAGAAATAACAGTTTTTGTCAACAAACTATTCTTGACCAAATAATAGTCCTTCTCAATAATAAAAAAAAAATACATCGTAAAAAAGTAGACAAAAATAGTAACCTATATATTATTACATTTTTTAACAATTATTTTCCTAATTATATTTTAAATGAAGTCTTTTTATCAAATATTTTATAAAAATAGAAAAAAAATCTATACACCATCCATTTTCTCATCATTATCTCATTATCCCATGATGTAGCATTAGATGATAGGTTCACAAGTGAAATATAATAAATAGTCTCATAAAAATATCACTATTTTATGAAAATACTCAATATTCTTATAAAAAAGAATTATACATATATTTTTTTATCATTACAAACTTGTAAATTTGTTTTTATACTAATGAAAATCCGTTGCAAACAAACATTTTTTCAGTGATCAGAGTAATTTAAACCCGGTCAAATATCTAAAATTTTGCTTAAATTTGAAAACTTCGGAAACCATTCAATAGATCCCCGTTAAATCAAACTTTTTAGAATATTGCTATACAACCTCCCCACTGTAGCACAACCTCCACACACTGCCTACGTGTAATTTTTTTTTTAATAAACAAATGTGCGTTTTAATCTATTCAAACAATTTTTTTCATTCCCCTCCTGGGGGCACACGCGTCCCCCTCCCTGCGTTCCCCCCTCCCTCCAGCTTTCTCACCCCAGTTGCAGGTTCTCTTCCATACAGTTTCGTCCCACGACCTATAGTGTTGCTTCTTACCGTGAATCTTCCGAACTGCGCCGATAGTGGTCTGTTCCTTTTGGGTTTGTGTTTTTCTCTCTTTCTCTCCATTCTATTTCCCTTCTCTGATGTGAAAACTTTGTTGTCAAAAGTGGTATGTTGCGAAAGGGATAGGCTTGGGCCCTGGCTTGTCTGCTGGCCTGCACGCAGTGCCTGATTGGCATGGCCCAAGCAAGGGGCCAAGGCACTGGAGCTGTGTTGTTGTTGTTGTTGCTATGCATGGCCCAAGTAGGGGGCCTAGGTGCTGGGGCTGCCCGTTGTGGCTGCGCGCGCTGCTGGCATGCTGCATGCTAGGCGGGCTGCGCGCATTGGCAGGGTTGTCACTAGCCTCGCTGGGCGTCCTGGGCGTGCCATGGTAGGGGGAATGACATGTCTGTGGTGCTGTCTTGGGCATGGCCATGGCATGCCTGTGGGGCTGTCAAGGCATGTTAGCGACAGTGTTAAAGGCTGTCAAGGCTTGTCAGCGACAGTGTCAAGGCCTGGCCCGTGGGGCTATTGGGGCATGTTAGCGGCAGCATTGAGACATGGGTCGTCAGGCTGTCCAGCCTTGTCAATGACAATGTCAAGGCATCAGCCATGGTCCCATCAAGACTTTTCATGGCATGGTTGGCAACTTGGTTGTGAGCCACAAAACTTGGGGTTTTGACATACAAACTGGGTTCGCCACGTGGGTGTGTGGTGTGCGACGAATAGACTGGGGATTGAGTAGATTATTTCAACTTCTTATGTGTCCAGAGTTAGGAAAAAAATTGTAAACTAGCTGTTGCCAACGGAAAAAAGGAGATCCCGAACATATTCCCACCGTCGTTGCAATGTTTGAAAAAACTTTTGAATTCTCCACCCCGATGTCGTTGGTCTCTTATCTCCCACACACTTTTTTAAACCCAAATCTATAAGCCGCTACACTCTCTCCATAACTATCATTTCGTCTCTCTCTCTCTCTATACCCAGTTCTTTCTATTCTTCTTTCTTCTCTCTGACTCTATCTCTATAAAGCCCGCCTACTATATGGTTCTCAATCTACATCAATTTGCTCTGTTTTTTTTTTTTTTGCAATCATGAAATAGTAATAGCAGAAGGATCTATGGCGACCATTAATGGATGCACTGAAAGTTCTCAAGCAAAGAGCATTAATTCTCAGTCTGTTATTAAAAGGTGCATTTGGTTTTTTTTTTTTTTGTCTCGTTAATGTTAAGATGTAAATTAAATAATAAAATATAAATCGGTTTAAATTTTTAAGATAAATAATGATTTGACAGAATCAGAACATATGCTAAATTTAAAATATTACTCTTCAGTACTCTATTCCCATTTAATTAAATATTATACTTGTTGAGTCTATTTTTTGGAGGAAAATCTGGCATATACATGAGGGAGAAGTTAAGAACATAATACAAGTATTAAAATCTACCTCTTATGGAAAAATGATGATTTCACATAGTGTCTTAGTAGAGGTCTTGAGTTCAAGTTTGACTCTATACTCTATCTTATTTAATTAAATATTATACTTGTTATGCCCACTCATTAAGAGAATGCACGTGATGAACTTAAATAATAAAATCTACTTTCTTAACATTTTGAGATAAATGATGATTTCACTAGATGATGGTTGAAGATTGGTTACTATGTTAAGCTAGATGGGTGACTATTGTTTGGGTTTTGAGTATTTGGGTTTTCTATTTGGGTTTTTGTCTATGTTTTAGTTGTATGGATCTTCTCCATGATCTTTTCTGTTGAAAGGGGGCTTAAAGCGCTTGGTTTTTGGAATATATATTGAGGTTGTATTTTTTTTTTGTCTTCTGGTTTTGTAGGATTTCTAACCCTGTTAATTCCTGTGTTATTGTTCTTATGAAACATGTTGCAATCTGAGTTGGTGGCCTTAATGGTAAGAACCTTTTCATTTATGTCCTGGATTGCCTAAAAGTTTTACAAAATGGAAGTACTATTCAATCTCCCTTGAAATTATTTTTGTGGTATCGGGTTTTTGATTAATTTTTTTGTTTTATAACTTCAATTTTAGATGCGTGGTGAGTCTCGAATATCTGCCTTCGTTGAAGAAGACAATATATTCTGCTAGAAAGGGACAATATATTCTTCAGGTTCTTCTGTCTTTTTGTGCTTTTTTCGGGCTTCTTCATGTCATTTTACGGTTCTTCATGTCATTTGTCGAGCTAATTAGTTCATCTTCAAAGCAATGTTTTGACCCGAATTGTCATGTAGCATTGAATTTATGTGCAATGTTTATGTGTAGGATAAATGGTCATTTGCTTATGATGTGAGAACCATCTTGTTATCAATCCAAAGTCTGCTTGGTGGTAATTCTTATCCTTCTGTTGCTTCATCACGACTCACGATTTCGAAAGCTCCAACCTCAGTTTTTTAGAATTGTGCTGGGTCCTGAGTTAGGATCTATAGTCCACTTCTTTTTCTTTTTGAGTAATTATATTCATAACTATTTTACAAGAGAAATGATGTTTGTAGCCCGGTTTGGATTCAAGAATATTAAGCAGTCTATTCTTTCCTCCAGCTCATAGATGACACAACAAATGATCTCCACCTCAGCAGCTAGTCTTCCAAAAGAATCGGGTGTTACGTAGACTAGGTTGTGTGCTGCCTCCGTGTAAATTTAGTGCTCTGGCAAGATTCCCTTTGTAACAAACTCTGCAAATCTCTCTGTACAGCATTGCATATCAACTGCACAACACTTAGTCCATATGAATTCTGTTGAGTCCAGTGTGTATATATATCAACTTGTATCGCTCTGCTATAATCAATGAGAATGAAATACATTTCTACTTAAACTCTATCAAAGAATCACTTCAATTTATTTCATCTTATATCATCGTTACAATTTTATCAAATTTTCACACAAAATATAATAAACAATTCAACTTTTTCAAATCTCAAAACAATAATAATATTAAAAAATCATATTCTAACAATATTTTATTCAATTTTTAACTTTCATCTAAAACCATATCATCTCATCTCACTGTCCAAACTTCACCTTAGAGTATGTAAGTCTCGCGCCCCCTCTTTGAAAAATAGTGTAAATCAATCTGGGACCAACATATTATTTTTCTAAAAAATGCTACTTATCATTCTCATACGACACAAATACATGATTTGTCATTATATTTAAACACACACCTTGATAAGTAGAATTTTTTTTTATTTTTTTAATGTTGGACCCTATATTTGTTTGCCAGATAATCTTTATGAAATACATGCACATAACCAAACATAAGCACAGCTCTGGAGCAATAAAAAAGGTAATATAAATATTTCTTCCTTCTGAATGAATTTGGTTCCTTTTTTCTACTTGTCTATATTGTAAAAGTGCATGAAAAATGCTTCCCCTAAATTTAATTTGCAGAATATAGAAAGATGGTGGAGAAGTTGTAAAAGTCTCCAATTGCTTTAGTGTTTCATGTGTTTAGAATTGAAGAAAGTAGAGTCCTATTTTTTTACATTTGATCTTTCTTTTGGAAGAAGAGAAGATCAAATTGAGTTTTTTGCTCCTTTTATTTTCTCTTTTGTTGTTTCTTTCCTTCTTTTAAGGAGTTTCTTTACTTCTTTAATCTGATTCAAAAACTCATGGTTTTTTATAAGAACAAATTAATGTTTTGAGTGAAATGCTTGAAATAATTGATGCAAAAAAGGCGATCTCTTCTTGCATTTTAGGGCATCTCTTGGTAGGAGTAGTGAAATGCTGATTTCTAGATTTGTAGCATTGGAATTTAGTCTATTCAAATCATGTGCTGCTCAGATTGCTTATGAAAATTTAGAGTAAGTTGGAAGAATCCTAGTTATCTATTAAAATGTTATTTATTAATTACTATTGGTCTACCAAAAGAATTTCTACTTTGAAGCTGAGAAATGCTTTTTCTTCATTTTTTATTTTGCCAGGTTGTTATTTTAATAGTTGACCCATAAGATCATTTAAAATGTGTCACATCATCATGGATTGATTGATGGTGACTAGCTTTAGGATGAAGGCCAAGGTGCATTATATAATTATAAATATATAGATTTTGACAATAACAAACAAGTACAAGTCTAAACAAGTCTTAAGTTGTCCAAACAATTGAGTCTTAAAGGCCAAGAACATTAATAAATTAAGAATGAGTAAAAAATGAAGCTGAGTTTTTTTTCTACTTCTCTTTCAAATTTGAAAAAATTTTAAGGCCAAAAAAATATTTATTACTCATTAAAAAATTAATTTGTATTTTTGTTACTTGATATAATTTTGAAAGTTTGAAATTTGAAAATTTTAATTGTCTTTTTCACATGTGCATGATATAATTGAAAGTTTTAAAGTTTTAAAATCTAAAAGATGTTTACAACATATGCATGTTATTTTTGAACTTTTGAAATTCGGAAAATGAAAGATGTCTTTGATAATTACAACAATGTGAAATTTTTGTTTAAGAATTTTGAAAAATGAATGATACTCATTTTTTACATTTGGATTTTTCTTTTTAAATTTAAAAAGGACTCTCATTTTGGGATCTTAAAAATACAACACAATTCAAGCCTTACAATATTCATTCATAAAAAAGTCTCTTAAAATCTCTATTTTCTTTAATTTTAAGAGATATAGTTTGCGTTATATTGTTTCATTTCACATTAAAAGGGTGTGTACCTTGAGAGTGTAGTAAGATTTATACATAGAGAATAGCTAAATCACTACTCGTAAGATGATTGTAAGTATATAAGATATTATTTGAAGCAGTATTGCTAAAATGTGTAATAGGTTTTTATTTCCACATAAATAAGTTTGAATAGTAAATTTAGAAATCCTTAAGAGGTAGCTCGAAGAGAGGACATAGACAATAGGGTCAAACCTTGTTAAAATACAGAGTTTGCATCTCTTTTACTACTCTTTTTTATTTATTGTTGTTTAGTATTTTATTAACATTTTATATATTTTGTATTTGATATATAATTTGCTAATTTCTTAAGACAAGACCACTTTAGCCCCTATTGAGTTAGTCATATGGCCAATAATTGGTATCAAAGCAAATGCTTTGTTGAAAGATTAATCGTCTTTTGAGTTCAAAATCTTATGGTTAATATTTCAAGAGCTACATTTGATGAAGGTCAATCTTCTACCCGGCCTCCATTATTTTGTGGAAACAATTACACAGCCTAGAAAGTCAAAATGAGAATATTTCTTCAGGCTCAAAATTGTCAAATATGGAGATCCATTGTAAAAGGACCTCATATCCCAACAAAAGTCGTTGATGTAGTAATTGTTACAAATGGAGAAGCAGATTTGGATGATGAAGATAAGAAATCTATTCAATTAAATGCACAAGCCACAAACTGGTTATAACTTGGAAGTAACATATGAAGAAACTTTACAAGTTAAAGAATCAAAGATTTACATTCTTGTGCATGAATATGAAACTTTTAGAATGACTGATGATGAATCCATATACTCGTTTTACTAACATTATAAAAAATTATTGTAAACCATTTAGCAGCTCTTGGCAAGACTTATTCAAACTTGGAGATGATAAGAGAAATTCTCTACTCTCTCCCAAGAAGTCAGGGATCAAAAGTCTAGGCGATTGTTGAAACTAACGACCTCACGAGACTCAAGATAAGTGAACTCATTAGTTCATGACTTATTATACATGAGGACACATTAAAAAAGCAAGTAGAAGAAGAAAAGCCGAAGAAGAGGTTGTCACTTAAAGCTGTTCCACAAGAAAGCAAAAGCGAAGAAGAATATGAGGAAAATGACGACAAAGATAGAGAAATTGCAATGTTAATAAGAATGTTTAAGATATTCTTGAAAAAATATGAAGTATTTTCAACGAAACTCCTTAAAAGCATTTCTCAGCCCTACCATATTATCACTTGTCCTGCTTATCTTCTAGATTATGTTTGTCCTACCATTCCCACAGAGTTCACTGCTTCTTCAACCGCTCCATAATTCTCAGGTACTTCTCATCCCTTATCTATTTTTCTTTTTTGCTCTCGTTTTTCACATGCTCATCATTCGTTCTTAGTTGCTCTTACTGCCTCTTTTGAGCCTACATGCTACTCTGAAGCCAATTGTCATTCTCATTGCCTTTATGGCTTTTGAACTCCGTGCCCTTGAGGAAAACTCCACTTGGACACTGGAACCTCTCCATCCTAGAAAAAAACCTGTTGGTTGCAAATGAGTTTTCAAAACCAAACTCTGAGCAGATGACACTATTAAGCGCCACAAGGCTCGACTTGTAGCCAAAGGCTACACTCAGGTGGAAGGTATAGACTATGATGAAACTTTTGCTCCAGTAGCAAAAATGACAATAGTTCGTTGTGTTCTAGCTGTTGCCACCATAAAAAATTGGATCATTCACCAAATGGATGTTCACAATGCTTTCTTGCATGCAAACTTAATGAGGAAGTCTACATGCAAACCCAACCAAGCTACTGTATTAAGGGGGGAGACATGTGTCTGTCGTCTCCTGAAGTCCCTCTATGGCCTCAAGCAAGCATCCCAGAACTGGTTTTTTAAACTAACATCTGTTCTTATTAATGCAGGTTTTGTTCCATCTCAGGCAAATCACTCTCTGTTTACCTTACTCACCACTAGCTACCAGTCTCACAATTATCTTGGTATATGTTGATGACATCTTGGTCGTTGGCAATGATCTCTCTCAAGTCACTTTTTTCAAGACTATTATTTCTACTCACTTCAAAATCAAAGATCTTGGACCCCTCAAATATTTCTTTGGTCTTGAAGTTGCTCGATCACCTTCAGGCATTTTTCTTAACTAGCGAAAATATGCCCTGGATATTCTTGCCGATAGTGGTCAGCTTGGCTCTCATCCTGCTTCCTTTCCCATGGAACAGAACCTGAAGCTCAATAACACTGATGGTGATTTACTACCTGATCCTGATCCTGCTCCATACCGACAGTTAGTTGGACATCCTATTTATCTCACCATCACCATACCTGATATAGTCTTTGTAGTGAATACCCTCTGCCAGTTCATGCATGCTCCCAGAATTCCTCAAATGACCACTGCCACTCGCGTCCTTCGCTACATTAAAGGCCCTCTAGGCCAAGGCATCTTCTTTTATTCTTCAAATGACCTTCATGTTCGTGCTTACACAGATTCTGATTGGGCCAGCTAACCCACCACCAGACGCTCTACCACTAGATTTTTTGTCACTCTTGGCTCTAGTCCTATTTCTTGGCGCACCAAGAAACAGACTACAGTCGCCCGCTCCTCCACAGAAGCAGAATACCGTGCCATGGTTGTCACCACTTGTGAACTCGTATGGTTACATCAACTTCTTCGCAATCTCAGGATCTCACACAAAGGTCCCATGACCCTCTATTACGGCAATCAATCAGCTCTCTACATTGCTCACAACCCTATTTTCCATGAACATACCCTATCGAGATTGATTGCCACATTGTACGTGATAAACTCCGCTTAGGTCTTCTCACCACCGCTCACCTACCCTCTTCCGAGCAACTTGCTGACATTTTCATCAAAGCGTTGGGTCATAATCTTTTTCACCATCTATCTTGCAAGTTGGACATTACAGACCTTCATGCACCAACTTAAGGGGGAGCATTACCGAATCAAGATCCCCCCATCACAGCAAACTTCCATAATTGCTACAATCCCACATATTTAGCTAGTTGACCGTTACGCAATAAATTTGTACAGCAAATTATTTTGCTTTCCATGTATAGATAACTCTACTCAAAGTTTATATGTACATGAATGACATCAATGAAAAGTAAGTGAATATTTTCCTACAATCTGTTTCTTGACATTCTCTATGGTTGTGTTGATTGAAATATACCCTTTCCGACCTTGATTCACTGCTTTCGAAGTGACTCAACATTTATTGCAGGAGGCATGCATGGTGTAGTGTCGCTACCACCAACAATCTCTCAAAGATGTTGCCCTTGTAGATACGACTGATCTATACACGTTTGTTAAGTGTTGTAATTTTGGTTGTTCAACTTCTCCACCGCGCTAATAAACTGGAGATCGGCCACTATGACTTGGTTTAATCCAACTAGCTCCCAAGTAAACTTAATCCGAGACTAATTAACAAGCTTCACAATCCCCAATTGTGCACGAAGAAGAAACTCCCTGGAGAAGCTCTTAACAAAAAATGAACCAAAACTATTTTATTGTAAAATTGGCAAACTTACAAGTACACTTTAATCAACACATCAAAAGCACTAACACTTACTTCACGACATTACAATGCAATCTTTGTCCACACGTACAAGACACCACTTTGGTTTTGCGAAACACTCTAGTCTTAACACTTGGACACTAGACATGACAAGCATTTACACTCTACTGCGTTTGGATAATAAGATCATGATCTTAGATGATTTGAGTTGATATATGAATAATAGTATTTTGTGAGTCCCATTGAGATGAGTTTGAATGTAAATAAATTTATATATATGTTTGAATATATAAAATAAGTTGAGAGAAGTTTAATTTTTTTATGAAAAATTGAAAAAATAGTGAATCCATAAATGAATAATTTGAAATAAGTTGATATCACTTTAACAACCAAACATAAATTTTCTCACGCTTGTCGTATCACAACTTTCACATTTTACTCAGTTTAACCTTCATAAATGATGAGTTGCTCCTTGTATAGGCACTTGAAGCTGGTAAGTCGACTACTCTAGAAGTTTTTAGCATTTTAAAAGTTTGAATATATATTACTGCATCTCTAGATAATGATGATGGTGGGTACAAAATATTCTAAAATAAGGCAATGCTACCTTTTTTAAGCATCCACATCTAAGGATCATTTTGTTGCCTTTAGGCTTTAATCTAGCTCCATCTATAGCCAAATCATGAAAGAAATAAAGAGGATGCTAAAGCTAAAGGGAAAATATTGCACAAGCGTCTACATCTAAGATTCAAGAACCTTTATGAAAGAGTGATGGATTAGGTAAATGATTTACAATTTTAGAATGTGTAAGCTGCGCGTATTCTATTTGAAAAATGTAGAAAAATGTAAGATTCACATGAAAAAACATTTGCTTACGAAGAAAGCAATGGGAGACTTGTACATCACAATAACATATTTAGCATAACAAAGGAGTGTGCCGGGCTTGCACCTCGTAGGACTGCAGATATCATTTCTCATTTTAAAAAAGTAGACAAATTTGAGAATTACATGAAAAAACTCACTTTTTCATTCATGAGGAATTGCAAAACTGATCTAGTTTTGCTTCCCCAACCTCACATTCAAAAGTGCCTTCCCCTTTTAATTTACGTGACCAAGCATGTTGTGTCAAAACTTTGTATTATCAATTGCTTTCCTGTCAGCAATCACATCATTGGATCTGAATGTCAAATACATATGTCTATTATCTTACCACAAGCTAAGACCATCACACCCTTTTTGACCTTCCACACACCTCTCGAAAAAACTATCAAATGACCATTATTATCAGGCTGTGTCATAGAGATCGGGTTTTTTTTAACTCGAGAGAGAGTCTAACTTTTTGCACATTCCTGTTTAGGGCTATGATGTGCAAGTCTCACTCCCGCTACATATAGTGCTTCCCCATCAGACATATGCACCTTACCACAATCACTATCAGCATAGTTCTGAATGATCTCTCGATGTGAAGTGCTATGGAACGAAGCCCTAAAATCCAACACCCATCATTCATCGGACTGTGCACCTTAAGAAATAGAGCATCTTATATTTCTTCAATCACCATATTCACAACATCATCCTTAGTCTTCTTCAGATTCCGGCAATCCCTTTTGTTATGGCTTGTTTTGGAAAAAGATACCAAGTTCTTACAAGCGATGTTACAGACAAGCAAACAACAATAAGAAAATAAACAATCACACACATGAGACAAAAGTTTTACGTAGTTCGGCAACGTGCCTATGTCCATGGAGTTGCAAATTATTTTTATTCAGAAGAAAGTAGGAATACACTGTGGAGTAATACAATGTCTCTCTCATTCTCTTACACAAGGGCTGCCTCTCTCACTTTTTCTCTTTGTTTCACGCTGCTCGATCTTAATCACAAACTCATATAGCATATATATATATATATATATATATATATATATATATATATAAGTATGCGCAGAAACCCTATGCAAACATATTTTGGTAATTCACTTGAGGGACTTATCGAGCGAACTCTTTGCTTGATATTTACTCGAGCGGCCTGTCAAGCAAGACTGGAGCAAAATCTTTGTCTGAGTGTTGCTTGAGAGACTAATCGCACAAGCTTCGAACAAACTTTCTATTTGACGTTTTCTTAGCTCACAAACCAAACTCCACAAACTCAAATCTATTTTAAGGTGTGTAAACTACACGTACTCTATCTTTAAAAAGTAGACAAATATGAGACTCGTATGAAAAAATTCACTTTTTGATAAAAGAATTGCAATATATGGCTACCAGCTCTCCTTCATATAAAAATTCTGCTGATTAGTGATGCCACAAAACATTTTGTAGTAATTGTTTGTTGGAGCTAAACTTATTAATTATTTAAGTTTTATTAAATAATATATTAATGATTTGTGCAGAGATGACCACTTCGGTCCAATAATACTCATAAATTACTGGGAATTGATTTGTGTAATCGGGTGTATATAACAAAATATGTTCATGATACGTTTTTCAAAATTATGATGATTAATGTTTTTTATTCCACAATTATTCATGAGGGATCAGAAAAAAGAAAATTAACTCTCTAACTTCTCTCTACCGACTCTTCCAAGGAGGAGGAGAACCTCGAGCTCTCTCTACTCCTCCAGACTGTTCACCTAGGCCGGATTTTTTTCAGGTCCCGTCCAGAACCCGGATAACCGGAACCTATGGGTTCCAGCCCGAAATAAATCCGGACCGGTTTTCACTTTTTAAAACTCGGGCCTATCCGGCCTGGATGCAATTTTTACACCTGGGTATTGGTTTAAAACCCGGTACCCAGGTTTAATATAAATGCATCGTTACAGACTTTTGGCTGCTGCTGTGGTAGAAGATAAACGGGTCGTTTGTCTGATCAAGTAAGTGAGTCAATATAAATGTTTTGCAATTGAGAACTTATTTGTAATTTAATTTTCAAATAATAAAATTATCTTTTCTGAGTTTGGCTGCCCCGTAGGGTTTTATTTTTAAAGAATTCTTCATAGAGTTTCCCTTCGTAACCAATCGTTGTGTTATGCAAATTTTCTTTATTTAATTCAAGGACTATGATTACTTAACCAATCACAAGATTGAGAATTAACTAAGTTGTTCAAGTAAATTGACACGTTATCTTATGATTACACAGGAGTACATTGGGAATTTCAATTGGCATCAAAGCGTGGTTCACACATCCAAGTGTGATCCATGCCCCTATTGAATATGTCATCATTGACTACTCTGCCGCACTTCAATGGTAAAAATTATGCATGTTGGAAAGTATGCATGAGAGCATTTCTTAAATCTTTGGATGACCGAGTATGGTACTCCATAAAACAAGGATGGACTAAACCCGAAGCAACCATTGATGCTTGGATGAGAGATGAGGCCAATAATTGTAGCTGGAATAGCAAAAGGCTGAATGTTATCTTCATGGCTTTATCTCTGAAAGAATTTAAGAGAATCTTCATGTGTGAGATTGCCAAGGAGGTATAGAACATCTTGGAGGTTACACATCAGGGAACAAAAATTGTGGTCCAAACGTAACCGGTATTTTTTGTGTAGTCCACTCAATTTGGGTGTAAAAAGGATGGTTGAGTTAATAAAGTAAGTTGCTTTGCACAATTTAGGAACTTGATTCTGATATCTCTTTTCCAAAGGCATCGTCCATGAAAGCAGAACCAGTACCTTTGTTGTAGTCCACTCAATTTGGGCGTAAAAAAGATGGTTGAGTTAATATAGTAATTAGTTGCCTTGCACAATTGATTGTCGAAACTTGATTCTCATATCTCTTTTCCAAAGGCATCGTACATGAAATTAGAACATCTACCTTCCTTGACATTTCATTTTTGGTAGGCCCTCGTATACCCTGTGAACCTGAAATTAGTACCATTGCCTTTTCCTTGGCATTTCTTTTCCCACCAAACCCACTACTTTGATTCCTTCCTCTGTACTGAAAAATAATTGCAGTCATAAAGAGACAATGTTTTTCAAAACATAAATAAAAGGTATTTTGTAAAATAACAATATTGTTTTATAATCTTATTTTCTTAAAAGAGGAATATAAAACTTTTATACAATAAATTCAATAAATTGACATCAATTTTTGTGATCACCAGATATATTTTACAATAAAAATATAATTACAATTTAACGCATCATATTAAATTATATTAATATATAAATTTATATTTATATATAAAAGATTTCTATATAAGAGCTCGCAGTCTCTTCATAGAGACGTAAATTTAATAAGAAAAATGAGTGTTTTTTATATTTCTTTATATATGATTAATAAAATGATCCTTAGATGATTAGTAAACTATATATGATTTAGTAAACCAAGTCGGAAAAAACAAAATGGTAGATTTCATGAATCCTTGATTAGTCATATTAATATATATATATATATATATATAGATGTATATATTGTTAGATTTTATTAATTAAATAAAATAAATTATTTTGAGTATTTTAAACAATAATGTGATGCAAGCACTTAATTAAATAGAAAAATACTACTCATCATCTTAATTCTCATCATCCCATGATGTGGTATTAGATAATTGGATATTATTTATTATATTTCATTTGTGAACCTATCATCTAATGCCATATCATGGAATGATGAGTGGATGATGAGAATATGGATAATGAATATAATTTTTTTGTATAAAATATTAAAAATTCTGTTAATTATTTTAAGTTTTATTAAATAATATATCATTGATTTGAGCTAAGATGACGAGGTCAGTCCAATGGCTCATAAAATTATATTACTGTTCATTGACGTAATCGGGTGGTGTTGGACCGTTGCTGTAGCATGAACGTTCCAATCTTTTAGAACGTACTGCTATAAAAGTTCAGAATGTCAATTATTTTCGAACTAATTGAACATTCTGGAGGGCCTATTTTAGTTAAGGGTCCATTCTGACTTAAAAGCCCAAATACGAAGGGAACCTAATATAAAAGGCTCCTGGTTAATCGAAGGGAACTAGAGAGTCCAAGGCCCGACAAAGTCATACACCCCACGGCCCACCTTTTACGGGAAGATGGAGATTTCATGCAGATACATGATCAATTCGGTTATGATCCAAACCGATCAACTTTGCACTAAATAAGCATCACGTCAGAATCTATATATATCAGGTAACCCTCGATAATAGGGGATCGATCTCTTTTTTGAATTCTAAATTGTTTGTGGCACTTAGTGACTTAAGCATCGGAGTTTTCCCAAACTTATCACGCCAGAACTTCTTATTATCACTCAGGTGAACGGTTGCAGACATCAATTAAGACACGTCCTCTACACATTCACTATATTAATTAGTGTTTTTTTTTAACAATAATTATTCATGAGGGATCAGAAAAAGAAAAAGAAAAAGAAAAGTTATCATCTACTCCTACTCCACTAATACTCCTATAGTATATATTTGGTTTATTTTTATGCCTAATTTCTTTTCGACATTTAATTCCTTCTAAATTGAAAATATCAAATATACCGTTTTATGGTTGAAAATTGATATTTGCAATTATAGACTGTATAAGCGTTGCATACTTTTTTTAAAAAAAAAAGAGTAAACATGAGACCTACATAAAAAAAATTTATTTTTTAATAATAAACCACACTATTTTTTAAAAAAAGTGGACAACGCTTCTACAACATATAACTATATCTAGCAACATTACTCTTTTTGGCTACCAACGTGATGCACGGCCCCTAACATCAGCACGTGCAAATAGTATACACGCTATAAAATGGACTCTGGTGCCTCAGATCTGCTAGTTACAGCCTTCATCGACTTTCCACTATCGACACATAAGGCCCATGCACCGATACAATGTCGCGTGGCACATCTTAACACACAATTTTTTTATTTTGAAAATAAATTGAGACCCTCGTTAAGAAAATAATTTGTACGTAGATCTTAAATTTACCTAATATGTTTTTTAAAAAAATACACATTTTAATATTTCAAATATCATCTCTCAAAAGATAATTTTGGAAGCACAACTCCTTATACCAAGTGGCTATGTGCTTCCTTTGCTATAAAGCTCATTTAAAGGGAATGGACAGATGAAATTGCAATAAAAAATTGAAGTCAAAGATGGAGTATTGATAGATGGAGGCATTGAATACATTTTGCCAAAAGGAGTCCTTGGCATTAGATGATGATGCTCAACAAGGATTTGTTGGTCTATCGCTCTCAAGCCTGATTATAATTAAATTATCAAAATAAATAAATAAATGGTTGAGAGGGGACGTCAATGCATTAATGCTTGTGGTCCGCCCAACACATGCGACCTTGGCCCACTGAAAAGGACGACCATTCCCAACTTGAATTTCCAATTTTTTTTTTTTTTTCATTTTAAATTCTATTTTTTTATTCATAGAAATATCATTCTTATGAGTGTTGGGATATTTTCTTCGGAGACTCAGAATTTGGAATTGGAGATAAGGATTGTGACGTAATTTTAGCTAAAATGTCCCTTAGAACTTCCACCTTAGATTAAACATTGGTATATAAATTTGATTATGAGCTACAGTAATTCAATAAATGTGTTAAGTTACAGTAATTAAGTTTAAGGAATTTTATATTATTTCTCATTCTTTTGTGAATATATTATGTGTATATTTTAATATTTTGTATTTTAAAATGAAGTTAATTTACTTTGGTAGATGGATTTTATGTATTTTAATGTATAGATGGTTGGGAATTATGAAAATAAAAAATAAAATGTATTTAAAAAATAAATATTGCATTAACTAAGTAGATTAAAATAATATTATTATTTTAGAATTTTAGAAAATTAGATGACTAATCCAATAATTCAAGTTTTGAAAAAAAGTCAAAAAATATTTTCCAGCTGAAAAATGATATAATGACAATTATTTCAGAAATTTATCCCCATTTTCTTTTCAATAATAATGAGATATGACATGGACCAAATTAGCCCTTGCTTTGTTTGTGCAGAGATGAGGGTCATTGACTTGACCTGGTGCAATCAGGTGCGTTGGATCAATGCAGTAGGTTGTAAGTAGTACTTATTGCCAAGAGAATAGCCGGTGACTCCAACTAAGAATATCGGAAACCAATAAGGGATCAACACGTAGGCGAGCGCACATGCTTTCCCCTCCCCCCTCTCTCTGTGCTCTCTCACTGGATCCGATTCTACATTCATGACCTCCCCCTCTCTCTGCTCTCCATCTCTCTCTCTCTCTCAAGATCGTTTCCTCCACGACCTCGTCGTTTATGTCATCTGTTACCGGTGACGGCAGCGTTTCGAGTGGTAAACAAGGTTCCTCGCTGCTAATAGCTCCGACCACCATCATGTCGGCCGGGAAACCGCCTCTTTCTTCGTCTTAGCGTAAAAAGTGCAGCGTGAATCATTCTCTCTCTGTTGCGAATGTCTCCTCGTCTGACCGTTGCCATTGCTCCAAGAAAAGGTAGGTATCGGAAATATATATTTTCCCAATAATTTTGATATTGAAACTTTCAGGAATCTACAAGTAATTCTTTACCATTCTACACTTTTTTCTGCGTTTTTAGGAAATCCAGAGTGAAGAGGTCCGTCAGAGTTGCAGCAATAAGCTCGAAGATCGCTGATATACCGTCGGATGAGTTCTCGTAGAGAAAATACGGTCAAAAGCCGATAAAGGGCTCACCTTACCCAAGGTATTATCATATCTTCTTTCACAGCAGAATCGTAGATCATATTTGCAACCACATTTTACTCTCTGCTCTTTGCAATCTCACCTTTCTTCATTTGCTTTTTCCCTTTCAAAGAACAAAACATGGCCGAATTAGTGGGAGGAGCACTTCTAAGGGGACGAAAACCCAGTGAAGAACTCTTGTCGAAGTTGAAGGATGTATTGCTATCTGTGGGAGCGGTGCTCGAAGATGCCGAGGACAAACAAGTTACCAAATCTAGTGTGAAAGCGTGGCTTGATGAGCTGAAGCATGCTGTCTATGATGCAGAGGACGTCTTGGATAAGATTGCTACAAAAGCCTTACAATCCAAATTAGATGCTGAATTTGGAACCAATATTGCAAGTAAGGTACGAAACTCCATCCATACTTCTTTATTTTTAAAGAAGATAGAAGTAAGGATAAAAGGGGTACTTGAGAGATTAGAAAATCTAGCAAGTCAACGGTATCTCATGGGTCTACTACAAGCTAGTACCGTCGGAGGGAAACCATCTGAAACTGCTTGTTTGGTAGAAGATTCAGACATTTGTGGTAGAAATGATGATAAGGATGAAATAATTAATAAGTTACTTCTTGATGATGCTAGTGACAATAAGATAGGTGTGATTGCCATAGTCGGCATGGGGGGACTGGGCAAGTCCACCCTTGCTCAGCTTGTATACAATGACAAAAAGGTCCAAAAGCATTTTGACCTTGTAGCATGGGTTTGTGTTTCCGAGGAATTTGATATGTTTGAAGTAACAAAAACAATTCTGGAAGCAGTAACTTCTTCGACCAGTGATATTCAAGATCTACGTTGGCTTCAACTTCAACTAAAGGAGAAATTGATGGGAAAGAAATTCCTATTCGTCTTGGATGATGTTTGGAATAGGAATTACACTGAATGTGAGATATTAAGTGACCCCTTTAAATCTGGGGCACAAGGAAGTAGGATCATCGTAACAACACGCGATGTTGATGTTGCATCAGCCATGCGTGCTTTTGAAATCCATCATCTAAAGGAGTTACAAGACGAGGATTGTTGGAAACTATTTGCAAGACATGCATTTCTGCATGATGCTAACTCCTATATGCATTCAGAGTTTGAAGAGTTAGGTCGACAGATTGTTGAAAAATGTAAAGGTCTACCTTTAGCAATAAAAACAATTGGGGCCCTCTTGCGATCCAAAGTTGATGTTAGTGACTGGGATAAGGTTTTGAATAGTGAGATATGGAGTTTGTCAAATGAAATTCTTCCTGCTCTAAGATTAAGCTATAAACACCTTCCCTCATATATAAAACGGTGTTTTGCTTACTGTTCAATATTTCCAAAAGGCTATCCCTTCAAGAAAGATGAATTAGTTTTATTATGGATGGCAGAAGGTTTTCTCCACGAAATTGAAAACAAAACAATGGAAGCAGTTGGTAATTATTACTTTGACACTCTTGTATCAAGATCATTATTTCAGAAGTCGAATGAAGATGAACTATGTTTTGTGATGCATGATCTCATCAATGACTTGGCAAAATTTGTGTCTGGGGAATTTACATTTAGGTTGGAGGTTGATAGCCTTTCTCATCTAAATGTTAACAAGACTCGTCATGTGTCGTATGCTAGAGATGAGTATGAAAATTTTAAGAAGTTCGAGGCTCTTCAAGAAGCTACGCAATTGCATACATTTTTGGCATTAAAATCGTCACCTTGTTTCTACACAACTAAAAAGTTGTTGCGTGATTTATTGCCAATGTTAAGTTGTTTACGGGTGCTCTCCCTAACTAACTACGAGAATATATGCGAGTTGCCAGAATCAATTGGAAAAATTACACATTTACGTTATTTGGACATTTCTCGTTCGAAAATTAGAAGGTTGCCTGATTCTGTATGTAAGTTGTACAATTTGCAAACATTGAAGTTATCTTATTGTAGACAACTTGAAACATTGCCAAGAGACATGCAAAAACTCGTTAATTTACGCCATTTTGATTTGACTGAAACTCCCTGCATAATGGAGATGCCGATGCATATGGGCAAACTAAAATGTCTCCAGACATTAACCAAGTTTGTCGTTAGCAAACGCACTGGGTGTAGCATTAGAGAATTGGGAGAGCTTGCAAATCTTCGAGGAGCACTTTCTATCTTGGATCTTGAAAATGTTGAATCTTTCAAAGATGCAGAAGGTGCATGCTGGAGGAATAAAATGGACCTTAAAGAGTTGGCATTAAACTGGAAAGCAGGTTCAAATACTGGAAGTCAAAGAGATGTACTCAACGGTCTGCAACCACATAGAAACCTGAAAAGTCTCACTATAAATTACTACATGGGTGGAAGTTTTCCAAATTGGGTAGGGGATCATTCCTTCTCTAATGTAACGTCTATTCATTTGAAAAAGTGTAAATATTGTTGCAGCTTACCAGCACTTGGGCAGCTACCCTCTTTACAAAACCTCTCTATTGTTGGTTTTGAGGGAATTGTAGCAGTGGGTGAAGAGTTTTACGGAAGTACTACTGGTTCTTCTTCTATTAAGCCGTTTGGGGCATTGAAAGTTTTGAGATTTGGGCAGATGTTGAATTGGGAGAAATGGATTTCCTTTGGTGCCGAAAATGAGGGAGGAGCTTTCCATAGTCTCGAGGAGCTTTATATTCAGAGATGCTCAAAGCTAACGGGAGATTTGCCCATTCACCTTCCTTCTTTGGGTATCCTTGAGATTATAGACTGTCCGAAGATGTTGGCTTCACTCCCAAGGGCTCCAGCTATATGTCAATTGAAGCTGACAAATTGTAGGGAGGATATATTAAGGGAACTGCCAATTCATGTTACGAAGGAGCTCAGAATTGGAGGATTTGGTACAGTGGATATGGGTGACTTTTTCTCGCATATGTCTCTTCCAGTGGGTGGTCTACCCTCTACATTAAAAACTCTTGGAATAAACAATTGTAAGAAGTTGGGGCTCCCAACGAACTTGGACTATTCATGCCTTGAAGTTTTGTACTTGTACAGTTGTGATTCTCTCCGGTCCATTGCAATGGATTTATTCCCAAATGTTAAGGATCTGACAATTGGGAAGTGTAGGAATCTAGAATTTCTTACACTTGCAGAACAACATCAACATGATTTAGTGGCCTTGTCGTCTCTAAGTATCGAAGAGTGTCCTAATTTTGTGTCATTTCCGAGAGGAGGATTGCACGCCACCAACCTTGGAAGGTTATGGATCAGTAATTGTGAGAGTTTCAGATCGCTACCTGACAAGATGCACCTGCTCCTTCCATCTCTTACTCAATTTTCTATAATATGGTGTACAAATATTGTGACCCTTCCAGAAGGGGGCTTGCCTTCCAGTCTGAATGAACTTCATATTTGGGATTGTGAGAAACTCGTTGAGAGTCGGATGGGGTGGAGTTTGCAAAATCTTGCCTCTCTTAGGTATTTGGAAATTCTAGGCGGATCGAAATTAGATGTGGTGTCTTTTCCGGAGAAGGGGTTGCTTCCCACAAATCTGACCAGTCTGGAGATTAATGAATTCCCAAATTTGACGTTGTTCGACAAGAATGGATTTGAGAACCTCACCTCTCTTAAAAGTTTGAGTATCCATAACTGCCAAAAGCTGGAGCGCATGCCAGAAGAGGGGCTTCGACGCCTCACCTCACTTGAAAAACTGACAATCAAGAACTGTCCAAAGCTGGAGTACTGCATGTTAGAAGAGGGGCTTCAACACCTCACTTCCCTTTCTCTTCTAGAGATCAGGAATTGTCCTTTATTAATGAAGAGAAGGTGGAAAAGAAGAAAAGGAAAAGAAGAATGGCGGCGCAAGCTTGCTCACATCCCCATCAAAATAGTTGATTTCGAATTGATTGAGTGAGCCAACCAAAAGTCTATGATCAAAACAAGGGTGAGGTATTTACTCTTTTATACCATTTTGATCTCGTTTAGCTTTGCTTAGACCCATTTTTTTATGAATCACACACTACATAAAGAGCATTACTAAAGATCAGTTGCCACCAGAATTTTTGAAAAAATAAATATATCCTAATTTTTAATCATAATTTTATAAATATAGAAAATGACCACCCAAAAAAATTTATAATCCCAGCCATATGCTTTGCAAAATTTTATAAAATTCCAATATATTTAGAAATATCTCTCCAATTTTTGTCCTATAGTCCAAGAATTTTGTATAATTCCTATATATTATTTATTTTTAAGAGTGTGGTCTCACCAAAATTAAATCAAAACTAAGTTTAGGAGAAATAATGAACTTATTAATATAGATCCCAAAATTTTTTGTTATACAATATTGGGCTTCTTAATATGGAATCCAAAGTGAGAATACAAGAAAAATCATCTAAGGTTGGTGATCTATATAGAAAATAATTTTTATACAGACTTAATTGAGCAAGACAAAACTTATTTAAGATCTCTATTATAGTATTATATGCTTAAGGTGACACGAAAATATCTAGAGTTTACATGAAACTTAATAAACTAATTTACATAGTGACATTCTAAAAGATCACTTGGTAGTTTCTATGAAGCAAATAAATTCTAAATATTTCATTACAAAAATAATAATAGACGAATATTATTTCATAAAACATTATCGTCAAAAATCTGAAACATATATTAAGACGTATTTTTAGAATTTTATTTCTACATGTATATGGCAAATTATCGAGATGTGATTTTATATATAGTTATGTGTTTGCTTTTTTTTTTTTAAATCTCAATGTGTCACACACTAGAAATTATTTGACCCAGAAAAATTGCTGGTTCCGCCACTGATTGGATGTCAGTGGAGCTGGTGTTAATTTAGGGATCGGAGGCAAAACCATTATGTTGATCAGAAGTCTATTAGCGAGTATCAAATCCGTTATTTAATTTTGAATGAAAAAACATTTTGGATGATTGTAAAAGCAAGTGACTACCTTGCTTTGTTTTTGTTTTTCATGTTTGGTCTCCATGTGACACTTTTTTCACTTGTTAATTTGCAGACATGTGACATGATCAATGTGGGCAGGAGTAAGTTGACATTGAAATCACGAAAAATGACTGTTCATCTGCACTGAAGTTTTGCCTTGTCAAAGTGAACTTGTTGGAAACTGAGAAGAGTTGAGATGAGAAGCTGAGATATTAGCAGATAACAAGTGGAACTGGAACATTCCGTGAATTGATCTGTTTTGGAATGCTAGATAACTTTCAGGATACAACTACGTTTGGCTTTATGTTGAAACTGTTTGTGTTGCAACTGTTTTTTTTTTTTTTTCTTCATCTGTCGAATTTCCTCCAAGAATCCACCTGATTCAGAAATTCAATTATTGTGATTTCAATCCCCCTCAAGTTCTGATCCAAATTGTACTGTTTCAAGTGATAGAGACATATGAAGTGAATTCTACAATATCTATCGAACAATTCTATCATAACAAATGAAGATTATAAAACCCACTTCCCGTGTCTTATAATCAAAGACTCGGGATGGAAAATTCAAAAGGCAAAAGGACATCTTCCTGAAAATCAAGACTGGGAGAGGAAAATTTTATAACGAACATCATTTTCACATTGCCAACATCAATCTATCAATGGATGGAAATTTCAGAAAAAAGAAAAATTATATGTGGACAATCCTTCCTTTATACAAGAAGATATTGAAAAATAACTCTACATTTACAGGGACTATTTGTATGTAATTGAACATATATTCATAGCAACTGTACGCTATCCACACACTCACTGTCCTTTGAATATGTGGCGGCATGGACAGCTGCTCCAATGCCTGGTCCATCTTCGATTACCTTAAGAATGACATGTGGAGCAATGTCTTCCCCCAATCTTTCCCACAAAGCTTCATGCAAGTATTCCCTAAACATCGTATAACTTGTATACAAACTCCCTTGAATAGCAACCACTGTTCTTCTCATTTTAACATCAGTTCTAGTCCTTCCACCTGTGATGCCGCCACTTCCATCCCGGCCTATCTTTTTCAAGATTCCCCCGATACCAGCAGCTGCCAATCTAGCAGCTCTATGGGTCAACGCATTGCATGACTTTACAATGAGCTTTCTAACCTTTAAAGGGACATCAGGAATCTGAAATGAAAAAGCCTACCGAGTAAACAAATCATCGAAGCACCAAGTGATCTATTTGGATTATCATTCTTCCAAGGAAACAGAAACACTAAATGGATTAGTGGCATCTACCTCCAGAACATCTACCTTCATGCATGGCAGAAATCATAGGCGTCCTGAAATTGAAAGGGGGGGGGGGGGGGGGGGATACCATGAAAATCTGTAGCATTCAAAAGTCCTGTTAAATTGCATTACAAGCATGACAATATCGTATATATTTTTCAGGAGAAATGCTTGGTCTACAAAGGGATCTTGCAAAAAAGAAAATTTACAAACTGATGTGGTTTACTATGATACATTTGATTGTATTTTTCAGATAATGATTCAAGTATTATGTTGAGATGGCCCCTTTTTCAAGTTATTGCAATTGCCCACATGTTCTATCTACACAAGTGTCACCTGCCTCACAATCTTAAAAAGCTAAAACAAAATAAAAGGAAACCATTCTCAGAATGATGACAGGCTAAATTCAAGCAATAGCTTGGTCAGAAGCCATCTCCTTCCAACTCATTCAACTAATTCAAAAGAGTGTGATGAGATATTTATAAAGGGGAAAAACAAAACAAAAAACAATAATTGGAGTTCCATTCACCACCTTAAA
The DNA here is from genome assembly GCA_029856935.1 of Cyclocarya paliurus. NCBI lineage: Eukaryota > Viridiplantae > Streptophyta > Magnoliopsida > Fagales > Juglandaceae > Cyclocarya > Cyclocarya paliurus. The sequence goes on along the minus strand of CM056958.1, from coordinate 3,388,979 downwards.
TATCTCATGCTCATGCTGAACTCCCCATGTTAAATATCTCACATTCTAAGAACTAGTTTCAGAGAAGATCAAATGACAACTACAGAAAACTATCATTATAATCTAAAACTGCCGTCGACTACAACGAAATGCAAGTGACAAAAGGATGATTGACATTTTGGAATGGAAACTTGAAGAACAATCGGTCATTCACAAGGGAATGGAAGAGGATATTGGTTATGAAGTATCATCACTCATGGATTTGTTTTTTCCCGTTCTTTTTTCTTATTCATTGAAATAATCTGGAGAAAATAAGAGAAGAGTTAGACAAAGGAGAGGAAAGTTGTTTCTAGCTATCATCACCCTTGGCTACGTTTTTTTTTTTTTTTACCTTTTTTTTTTATTGAAGGCTTTCAATCGGAGGGAGGTGTAAACACACACAAGACCAGATTAAAAATATTTCCAATACCCAGGCATCTCTATCAAATCAGTGATTTCCTTCTTCAACAGATGACTTGAGTCAAAGCCCAGACAAGTTTCTTTTTACTATGTGGAACTTCACCAAAGAAGGGCACTGTGGGCTTACCCGTAGGGAGTAAACCTGCAAGAATCATGTACAAAGTAATCCAAGGAAACTCCTAGTGAGGAATCAAACACAGGATCTTTGAGTCTACAACTCATCCCAACCCTGCCTTTGAGCATTTGGTATTGACTCCTGCTACAAGACACATTTTATAGATATAAAGTGGTTACAATACGACAAACAACAAACTATATACAATCAAATATAAACTAGCATTATCAATTTCTTAGAGAAGCGATGGAAAGATCGTGAGTCTGCATGATGATGAATCTTCCACTTCAATCTATTTGTTTTGATTATAGAAAACTGGATGCATGAGAGAAAAAAGTACTCTAGAAATGAAGAGGTGGAGCGTGTGTGACACACTCGGGGGAGTGGTGTGGATATGATTCATTGGTCCCAAGATGGCCTGCAAGGGAATTGGAGTTGGGGATTAGGAAAGGATTAGAGAGAGAGAAGCAAAGTATGATGACCTTGTGGGATTTCTTTTTTAGGTTGTTGATGGGGGAATGGAATCAACTGAGGTTTGAGTTGAGTTATGAAGATAAGTTTCTTTCGTTTTTTGGTGGTTTGGTTCTCTTTTTGGTAGAGAAAAGAAAGCATAATGTGAGTACCAAAATGTTTTGTTCCTCAAGTCTTAATGATATATCTCTCTAATAATCGATCTTGGTTGACCCCAAATTAAGGATTCTTAACTTTCTATGTAACTGTTTTTGTAGTATTTTTTTGGGGCTTGACCAGCATATTAAAAGGATAGAAATATAAATTCCAAACTCAAAAGGGGCAGAGGTATCTTCCAGAGGTTGAACAGAAGCCACAGCGTGCCAAGAAGGGAAAATTGTCTGCATAGTTTGCTAGTACTTGTTGGGTCCAAAAGTTGCACTTTTGGCCCAATCAAATCTTGCATTTGCATACATAGCTCATATCTGTGTTCCTATTTTTAGCCATGGAATTGGTTGTGGTTCACTGTCTTCAAGGGTGCAAGCTAGTGAATAGAGAGTAGGGACCAATAAAATCAATGGAACATTGATAAGAGTTGATGGATCAGGTGAGGACCATGTGCCTATAGAGCTTAACCCCTGTTGTATATTTCAGTACTTTTCAGATATTCATCCAGTGTATTAAACTTGAAGAAATTAGCTGTCTGCAAATCTGGAATGAGATAGATGTTGAGAGTTGAGACAACTCATTTAAAAAAATTGTGGGATGAGATACATTTCAACTATTTTTTTCCTAACCAAATATAGCCTTGTCTAGCCTGGTCTGGAAAAATCTGAACATAATCTAGCCTGGTCTGGAAAAATAAGAACATAATCTGAACATTTTCCTCAACCACCACACCATTTTATGTGTGAAGTTCCTACCCCATCCAGTACCAATTTTTTATTTTGCCCCTTTCATTATGATGATGATCTTGAGTTTTGAATGCCAAAATCTAAAATCTCTCTCCAAAAAGTTTTACTGTTCTTCGCCCTCAGTACTTTCCATGCTTGTAAGGGTGGGTATGGGATTTGTGGGACAAAGGGCTCTTTCATATGTTAAGAAAGAAAAAAAACGAAGAACATCCATAAAATTAGTTATCCTTATAAGCAGCGGCAAGTTAAGTAGTAGAAAAGTTGCAATAAGTTAAAATGTTTAGGTGCTACATTGATGGAATGATAATAACTGAGGAGAATTCTAGTTGGGTGTTCCACTTAGGGGTGTAAGTTATTCAGTCTGGAATGGAAAACCTGACTAGACTGGACCAGACCGGACCAAACCGATAAGTATATTGGTCCAGTCCGGTCTATATATACCTTAGAATTTTGATTTTCGGTCTGGTCGAGAAGTGTGGTTTTTTAGACCAGACTAGACCGACGGAAGTGTGTATATATATATATATATATATATATATATATATAGTTTTTTAAAATAGTTCATATGTACTTTTTTTATAGGTAAATACTTCCTATGTACTTGGGTGTCTTTTTGTACTTTTTAAAAAAATTTATTACTGATCCAAAGACTAATTTAGTAGAAGTATTTCAGTTAAAACAATTTTAAAAAGTGAATAGATTTCACCATTGCTCGAAAACACTTCCGGTCAGAAAAGCAAATATATCCAGAGGTTTCTTTGCAGAAACATAATATTTAAAATTTATTACATATTTTGTGAAGAGAAATGCGCATTTCTCTTTGGAGGGTCTCGAGCATTTCTCCTGATAGTTTTTTTTTTTTCTTTGTTTACTTAGTGTTTTTTTGTTTTTTGTTTACTATGTGTTTTTTTTATTGATGTTATGAATTTTTTTTTTTTTTAATTTTTAAGAATGTAAAAAAAAAAATGTATGAAAAGGAAGGCAGTTTGCCTTGTCGGGAAAATCCCTCGGGGGCACTACATTTGTGAATGTCCCCCACACTAAGTATGATTAGGTTTTTAGTTAGAAATTTATCTCTACGAAGGTTTTAAATGTGAAATTCCTTGATGGCCTGCGTTTTTGTGAGCTTGAGGACCTTGTGTCGGTATATTTCTATCCACTGCTATTATCCTCGAAATCTTCTTTCCTGGTAAAATCTTTTCTTCATTTCCTATGGTGCGAAAGTAATTTATGATTTTTAAAATCAATTTCCATCTCAGCACGCTGTTCTGAATAGTTACTAAACTTTAGTTTCGCTGATCCCCAGATGTCAATCCCACTTTTGATCTTCAATTTCAATGTCCATGTGTCCCGCAATTCTGAATGTCTCATGTAGGTTTGTTGGCTGGCATTAGGTAATATGGGATATCGTTTTATTAGAGTAGCCACTCAAGTGTTGCAATGGCACTAGTATCATTTTTAAGGGCTAATGATGAGCTTGAGCTCAGCTCAGCTCGTGTTCGAATAGAAATTGAACGAATAAAGCTTGAACGTTCAATATTTTCCTAGACTCGGCTCGATATATGTTGCCCTGATATTCTTTGTTCTGTATTGTATACTTTTATTTCTTCCAATTTTATACTTGTCACGTGTAATGTACTAACAGAAATCACCCTTTTCCATCCTTTTTTCTGTAGTTGTTGATGTATATGTGACCATGCTTAGTGATGTGCTACTTCGTATACCACTTGATTGTTATAGTTCTGGAGTTGGCCAAGGAGGACATTGGCCATCTCAAAATGTAAACAAGAATTCATGGGGATATTTATTTTTGTAGTTCCCTAGTAAACATTCAATGTTAACAACACATGAGTCTCTGTTAGTTCTTCAGTGCCCTGACATTCTTTGAATAATTATGCTGAGTTTTGAAGAAAATTACTGTTGATACTGGAGTTTTGTTGAATTCTTGCTATTGACACCCCATCCTCCCTGGCACAAAAAAGAAAAAATATATCACCATATATTCCGAGGTTATATGATGATTGATTGTTAATTAGTTGCTTGAAGGTTGGTGTTTGTCATCCTATTTCAGAATAGAAATATTCTTGGGAGAAGCCACTGTTTGGCAGCAGCCACTGCACACCATTGTTAAATTACCAACTTATCCCTGCAACAAAAGGAGATGAGATCATGAGCGCCAGCCAAATTCAAATGTTTATATGATCTTCAAATGACAAATGTCCTCTTACATGATTTAGCAATATCCGTAGATAATACCTCTCACTTTCAAATGGATTTGCTGTAAAAATTCGACCTATAATAGTTTTCTTTTTCCAACAAGCCCACTCTTTGTATTGTTGGCTCCAAACATAGAATTCTGAAAATTTTTTGTACAATAATGTCCTAGCATTCTCATCAACTCGGTTTAATGCAAAGAATTCTATTAATATCGATTTTGCAGACCGATCAGAGTTGAGATCATTGATTAAGTCTTTATTTGCACGAAAATTTACTTGGTGCTGATCATCAAGATGTAAATGTAAGCTATACACTGTTGGTTACATTTCATTAACAACGAAGCTATATATTCTCCACATAGCTTCAGGTGGAGCAATCCATCGAGCCGATTGGAATTGTTGTATTTCATCAATTTGTTAATTGTTTTGTTTAGAAACCAAATTGAAAACAACACGATCATGCCCTTTATAAATGTACTTATAGAGATATTTTACTGCTTTTACCGTAGAAAAATCTCGACGTTAATGTGACAGCCAAATGTTGCAAGCAAATACGAATTATATGGAACGACCCAACGATTATCCAACATTCTCCTCAAGCGCCTTGTCATCTCTACGACTGCCTCCGGAGGAGGCAGAGAAGTACGGGGACTGGCGTCCTCCTCCCAGTCAATGTCTCCCATTGAACTGGCCTCAGTCTGTGCTGGTCGTCCTAAAGTAAGGCCCAAGGCTTAAGTACTTGGATTGAGGATTCAAAAAAAAAACTCGAAAAACCTGAAACCCGCAAAACCCAGAACTCGAGAAATGCACAAAATTCGGAGTTGTCTGGGTCTCGATAGATGCTATAAAAATTTGAGTTGTCTGGATTTGCGAAATTTGTCGGGTCTCGCTTGATTGGCTCATAGTAATCTATATTAGAACACTCTCAATGGATTCTTCATCCTATTCTTTAAAGTACATCACTAAAACTTACTTTTTTTATTTTACATACTGACTTTTACAGTATACCATACATCAACTTATCTATTTTTTCTTCATATTATTTAAATATTATACTTTTTAATATTTTTTATTCATTTCAAATATTTTCTCAAACTACTAATGATATCCTCATATCTTTTGATATTTGTAATATGTCCCCATATACAATGTCATATAATTATGTCCTATTTTAAATTAACCCAAATTTAAGTTAAATCAAAATATAAATTAATGCAAAAAAATAAAAAGAAAAGATTATATAATGAAAATATTCTCAAAATATATTATAAGAATATTCACTCTCAATAATTATATAATGTGAATAAACAGTATTCTCTGCATCTAGAGATTTACTGTAACAGAATGTATAAGCATCTTTAAAATAAAATATTCAATGGAAGACACTTTTGAGAGCAGTTCTTTATATTTTAAAGAAAAATATATTATAAAGGATCCATTTGGGAGTGCTCTTAGTATGACTACTAATGTCTTATGTACTTATCAAATTTTGTCGTAATAGCGCAAATTATGTTTCATGACTACACGTAATTGTGTTTCATGATTGTGTTTTAACTTGTTTGACTTGCATCATTACATAAATATTTGAAAGGCATGTGAAAGAAGAAATAATATCATTATATGTATCTCCCACCCACTCCACAATCCGCCTATTGTTGGTTTTCAAAGTTGGGTGAAATCCAATGCAGGATACATGTTTGTATGAATTTTTGAGGGATATAGTTGGATGAAGGGTACAAAAAGCATTAAATTCTCTAATATTTGAAATATTCGTGAAATGTGCAGAGATCGATTTGTAAGTTTGTTTGGTTTAGATAGATATGGCTATTTATTCACAAAACAAAAAAAGAGATGTTGTTTCACACCTGATGTGGGCCCAGATCATGCCCGTCGGCCGGCTATATATATATATATATATATATCTATATCTATATCTTGCCTCTTTTATGTAAAATTATAAAAATTAGTCTTGTTATTATTTTTTTATGGGCATTGCCAATGAAACACTAAGGGTTCGTTTGGTTACCAAACTCATCCCAACTCATCTCAACTCATCTCAATTCATCATTACAATTTTTTCAAATTTCAATACAAAATATAATAAATAATTCAACTTTTTCAAATCCCAAAACAACTTTAATATTTAAAAATAATATTCTAACAATATTTTATTATCTCAACTCAACTCAACCCAACTCATCCCAACATCCAAACGCACCCTAATTCTTTAATTAGTATACTCGGAAAGTACATTATCCTTGAGAAAACAAAAAGTTGAAGGCACACTTTATGTGCTATCAATAATGATGGCAATGGATCAAGTGTGCTAATGAGCAATGATCGAGGCATCAAATGCCACATGGGATATGATAATTATATGGACCCCAAATGCGACACGAGTGAACGAATTTAAAGATAAGTTAGTGACTGAAAGATATCTGCTAGATTATGACAAGAACCCATTAACATGATATATAAATTTGCTTTTGTTCCTTTTTCTCTCATTCTATATTTTCTTGCTTCACTTTCCACCATTCCATACATTTATTCTCTTCAAATAAAGGTGGAAATGATTGTAGGAACAGCTGGCCCCACTATCCTTTTTAGAAAATCAATCAAACTTCAAGCTTGGTACTGCGCTCTCTCGTCAATTAAGTAGGTCAAGGACGTATAAAAGAATGAAGGTTCCTCCTACAATTGATCACACGCTCATGGCCCACGATTTATAATTTATTATATCATCTTTAAACACAGAGACTAAACACAGAGATTATGGCCTATATGATCATTGATCTGAATCTATGATCTCCTCCGCTACCTCCAGGCCGGTAAGTTCTTGTGGGCTTTATCTATTCATGATCATACTGGAACAAATTAGTTTCGATCGAAAGAAATTATTCGATTTACAGAAAAGAAAATTTCAATGGGAAGCATATAATTGTGTTCATTTACGATGATCATATTTTCTCTGTATATGAACTTAGCCTATTTTAGAAGTAGATGAATAGGTCTTGTATAGATAGTTTTTTTGTATAGCTCTGACAGCTTCATGTAGAGTTTTGTGGATGCTCTCCGAAAAGTTGTATGATGGTTTCCCTCCGCCTAAAGTGAGGCTTTAATATAGTTTCTCTGTTTTATTAAAAAAAAAAAAATATTTATTATACTTTCTGTATTTATATTTGTTAAAATTTACTTTTTGTTTTCATTCATTAAATTATTTAAACAAAAGACAGAATTTTGCAACTTTTTTTCTCCAAACAAAGCAAATTATCTGGATTTTTTTTTTTTTTTTTTGGGGGCTGATTTCTTTCACCTGGTGATGAGTCTCCATAAGATGCCAACAACATCAATTACAACTTTTTTTTAATGAATACATTGTGCCCAGGAAGAAGGCAAGGGAAAGGTTAAACCCTATTGAAACAATGAAAGGAAAGATGGAAGAGAAGTTGTTTGAATAAATGCTTCACTCAGGAAGACTTAGGCCTGGTTTGTTTTCAGAAAACTCTCATCTCATCTCATCTCATCTCAATTTCATCATTACACTTTTCCTAATTCCAATACAAAATAAAATAAACAATTCAACTTTTTCAAATTCATCTCATCTTCTCTCACCTAATCATTACAACTTTTTCAAATTCCAATACAAAATAAAATAAACAATTCATCTCATCTCCGAAAACAAACGAGACCTTAGTAGATATTCTCTGTTTTCATTACTACGTTACCTCCATACATAAACAGTGCACATATATATAATCTCATTACAAAACACACTCTGAACACTCAGAACATTTGACCATTCAAATATTGACAGCTGTACAAAAATATTATTCTGTTAGAGGTTGCAGACTATCATTCTTGTTGGTAGTGCGTGGGTCCTCTGAGGTTGTGTGCTGTGGCAGAGATACGTGCTGCTCTTCTGTGATGTTGTGCTATGGCAGAGGGACGTGCTGCATTGCCTTAATAAACCCAAACAAAAAGACAGAGACAACAGTTGTGAGAAGAGAATTCTGAGCATACCAACAAAGGCTTGAAGTCCCTTACAAGAAGAAAAGCTCAGAAATCTACAGCAAAAGCTTGAAGTCCCCTTTGATGGTTCTCGTGGGGAGCACCAAGAAATGCCAACCACCACTTAACTACCCCCAGAAACTGCCGAAACCACAGAAAGAGGTTTTCCATTAACTCAATCATCTTCCGTCTATATCCACCCAAAAGCAACTTTTTTTTCTTTCTTTTCTTTCGCATCTTCTTACTTTTTTTTCTTCGTTTCTTTTTGGTTCTTCTCCCACCATCTCATATTTCAACTTATACAGATTGATGCTTGTGCCTGAAATCAAAGCATCAATTCTAGAAATCCAATAAAAAACACAATTTTTTTCAAAATATAAAATCCAAAAAAAGCAAAATATTTACATACATGAATAGAGAGATCAACTCTAGTATTACAGGGCTATCCATGGTATGCTAGTTGGTGAACGAAATTTCACATCTGAGAGCTTATCTCCAGCTTAATATTCGCCATGAGCCCACCTTTGAGAACCGCGCCAAGACCTTTGAGAACTGGTGCTGTCCGGCCTGGTCCGTGGCTGCTAACGGCAGCAAGCCACGTGAGGCTAAGAGAGAGAAAAGAGAGGTTCTGAATTGAGAGAGAGAACTAGGGAGGGAGAGAGCCGACAATGAGAGAGGATTTGAAGGAGTTGACACACAAACAGGAAAATAAAAAACTGAAAGATCAAATAAAAGTAAGCTATCGACACCTGACATAGCTGAATTAAAAGATTAAAAACACCTCATATAAACAGACACAGAAGATGAGAATAGAAAGATAGAAAAACACAACACGCTAAACACGGATTATCTAAACGGAATGTGAAAATTTACTGTTTACTCCTGTAGCATGATAGGCACTTATTATAATTAAAAGATATATATATATATATATATATATATATATATATATATATATATATATATAAGATGCCAATTAGAAAAAAATAAATAAATTAAAAAAGAAAAGGAAACAGATTTTGATTGTGTCTATCGTGGGGATGCCCATTGAATCTGTGAGTTTGCTGGAGATAAATATTCAGGGGATCCAGAGTGAGCCGCAAAAACCCAAATTTCTTGTAGGTGGGTCCAAATTAAACTGAGAGTATTTCTCTAAAGTGCTCCAATTTTCAAGATTGAGAGTAGCAGATCAATTTGCTCATATTGCAAATTTATATGCATTGGCCTAGAGTTGAAGTGGAATGGAACGTCTGTCTTATTGGATCATCTAGTATTAGATCTGAGATTCGGATATCAAGATCTCTATAATTATAATCCGAGACCCGGATATCAAGATCTCTAGTATTGGTAGTTGTGGTTAGGGGTGTAAAAAAAAAATCGGTAGACTGGTAAACCGAACCGGACCAGTGGGTTTGGTCCAGTACAGAGTTTGGTTCGACTTTCGACTTTATAAATATCTTGTTTATTTTTATGTCTATTTTCTTGTAGACTTTTCCTTTTAGGTTGAAAAAATATATATCAAATATACCACTTTCTGGCATTCAACGTGATGCACGTACGCCCCCAACTAGCTAGCAAATCCAAAAGGATTAGATAATAACTTAATTCTAGCCACTAGAAGAAGCCGGATTATATAATAATAATCTCGATGTTATATATATATATTAACGGGATCGCTACTTTTTCAACTTTTCATAAAAAAAAAATTAAATTCATATGAATCTACTTCATACATTTTAACCTAAAAATTAAATTCATCTCAACTTAAAAAAGTGAACACATCTTAATGGGACCTAAAAAATATTATTATTCATAACTCAACTAAACTCTTCTGAACATCCAAACGTAGCTGATATTTTTTGTGTAGTCCACTCAATTTGGGTGTAAAAAGGATGGTTGAGTTAATAAAGTAAGTTGCCTTGCACAATTTAGAGCATTCACATTGGCTTAGCCAAATGAGAAGTTTGGCTAAATTTTGCATAATTGATGTAAAAAATATCACACATTGAATTGGGCAAATCTAAAATAATTTAGACTTTTACTATAATGGTTGGTCAAAGATAGAGAATTACAATTGATTCACCAAACATTAAAATACTAATTTCTCACTCCAAGCAAATATTAAAATATTAGTTTCTCACTACAAGTAAAAATACTAGTTGGTTTGTAATTAAGAAATTTTTTTTGTTATTAAATTAATAAACTTTTGAAAATATGATTTTTTAAATATTAATTTAATTAGAATATAATTATTATTAACATTTAATTGGTAGAACTACAAAATGTGATAAAAATAAATTAAATAAAAAAATTTTAAATTAATAATATTTTATTATTATATAGAGAGTGAATGGATAATTCAATGTGGAGATTGAATTTAAATGGAATAAGAAAATATAAAAAAGTGTGATATTGGCTAAATTTTGAAGATAAATTGGGCTAAGCTAATGAAGATGCTCTTAGGAACTTGATTCTCTTATCTCTTTTCCAAAGGCGTCGTCCATGAAATTAGAACCACTGCCTCCCTTGGGCATTTCATTTATAACTGTACCATTTATGTGGCTATGTGCTTCCTTCCTACGCTAATTTTAAGAACTCGTTTGGTTACACATATAAGATGAGAAATCTATAAATAGTAATAAGATAATTTATAGATAATAACAAAATGGTTTGAGTTAAACCAAAGGCAAGTCAATGAAATTAGCAAGCTTTAATTCATTGGCATTTTCTTTTTTGGTAGGCTCTATTATACCATGTGAACTTGATTTTCTCATCTTGATCTTTTCCAAAGGCAACGTCCACAAAATTAGCAGTAGTGGTGTTGGACCGTTGCTGTAGGAAGAACATTTCAATCTTTTAAACGTACTGCAATAAAAGTTCAGAATGTCAGTTATTTTCGAACTAATTGAACATTCACTGTATCAATTAGTGTTTTTTTAACAATAATTATTCATGAGGGATCAGAAAAAGGAAAAGAAAAATTATCGTCTACTCCTGCCCCTCTACTACTCCTATAGTATATATTTGGTTTATTTTTATGCCTAATTTCTTTCCGAAATTTAATTCCTTCTAAATTGAAAATATCAAATATACCGTTTTATGGCAGAGAAATGATATTTACAGTTATAGAATGCATAAGTGTCGCACACTTATTTAAAAAAAAAAAAAAAGAGTAAACATGAGACCTACATAAAAAAATTAATTTTTTAATAATAGACTTTACTATTTTTTTAAAAAAGTGTACAGCACTTGTACAACATATAACTATTATCTAACAATATTACTCTTTCTGGCTATCAACGCGATGCACGCCTAGCTACCAAGGGCATTGATGGAATAAAAATGTTAAACAAGAATTATTATTCATTACTATTTATATCATATAGACGCTTTTAAAATATAAAGATATATATATATATATATATATATATATATACATTGATGAGAATCAGGAGGGTTAGTAGCATTTTTCACAATTCTATTTAATTGAGTGCTTGCATCACATTATTATTTAAAATACCCAAAATCATTTATTTTATTTAATTAATAAATGATTTTAATATGACTATTCAACGATTCCTGAAATCTACCATTTTTCTTTTGCCGACTTTGTTTACTAATCATCTAAGGATCATTTTTAAATCAATAAACGATAGTGGGAGAATGTACGAGAGTGCCTTCTCTATTCTCTCTAGAGTTTGGAGTGAGGTTTGAGTTTCATTGCCTTCTGCAAGGATTTTAGTACCTCTTTTGTAGGAGTTTGTAGTGGTAGAGGAGTGGTAATGGAGGAGGACTTGACTAAGAGATGGGAGAGACTAAACTTGTCTCGTGAAGAAAGTTCTGTATTTCAAGTGGCTGCTGAGGGTGTGAAGGAGAGTTGGAACTGTTGGAACTTCTGTATTTTAGGAGGGGTGATGGCTGAGAAGGGTCTTAATAGTGAGGCATTTAGATCGACAATGTCTCAAGTGTGGAGGTTAGAGGGATGGGTGAAATTCAAAGAACTAGGAGATCATAGGTTTTTGATTGAATTTCAAAACCTGACTGACAAAGAGAAGGTTCTTGGGGGCCGTCCATGGTTTTTTGATAGAAACCTCCTGTCTCTCCAAGAAGTTGATGTTACTGTTCCATTGAGTGCAGTCTGTTTTAACGTAGAGCCTTTTTGGGTCCAGATGCATGGCCTGCCTTTGGCAGCTATGACAGAAGACATTGGTTTTCAGTTCGGTGCTTCTATTGGAGAGGTGATTAGAGTGGATGCTGACTCTGGAGGTATGGCATGGGGCAAGTGTCTTAGGGTGAGGGTGGCTGTGGACTTAAATAAACCTTTGTTAAGAGGAAATTGGTTGATGTTGGAAAACCAGAAATACTGGATTTCATTCAAGTTTGAGAGACTCCAAAATTTTTGTTTTCAGTGTGGCATTTTATCTCATAGAGGTAAAAGTTGCTTTAAACAAAAAAGCTCCATTCCTGAGGATGATCCGAGACTCTTGCAGTTTGGACCTTGGATGCGTGCTCAACCTATGAATTCTACCATTTTTGACTATCGAAGATATGGTGGTAGTTTAGAGACCAAACACCAGCAGGGTTGGCAGTAGAGGGTGGCTAAGGGTGGAGGTGGTGCTGAAGCAAAAAATGGAAAGCAGGTTAATGAGGAGGATTCTAAGCCTTCAGTTGAGGAGAATGACAGAAGTTATGATCCTGGTATGGTAAGAAATGTTACAGCTGTGCCAATACCAGTAGAGCTTACAGTAGTGCCCAAATCTGTCTCTGCTGACTCCTTTGATGCAGGCACTTTCCACAATGGGGTGAGTTCGAAAGAGGAGGTTGGGAAGGTAAACTCTGAGGTCCACTTTAGGCCTGAGGTTTCCTTAAATAATCTCAAGAGAAATGGGGAAGAGGATTCTTGCCTTATGGACCTGGAATCTTTTTTGGGATAGGTGGAGTGTTTTCCAAAAGAAGATGTTTTTATTTTTGGTAGTAGCAGGCAAGAAAAGGAAAGGCAAGTTGACTCCATACTTCCAGGGGAACAAGAGGTGACTGCTAAAAAGAAGGTGCCCACGTGGAAAAGGAGGGCTAGGGAAGTAAATAAACTGGGGACAGAGGAGGAGAGTGCCTCTAAGAAGGAGAGGGGCAAAAGAGGAATGGTGTCTGCGGTAGACGTGTCCAAGTCAGCAAAGAAGAAGAGGTTTGAGCTATGCAATTTTTCTAACAGTTGTCATACTGAGTTGGTGGAAGCTGCTATGCAGCTCTACCAACAGCAATGATAGGCCTTAGTTGGAACTGTAGGGGGCTTGGGAACCCCTGTACAGTTAGAGAACTTCACTTACTAGTGAAGACTAAGTGGCCCAGGTTTGTTTTCCTAATGGAAACAAAATGTGGAAGAAAAAAGGTGGAAGTGGTAAGGAATAAGGTGGGGTTTGATTGCAGTTTTGTGGTTGAGAGCAGGGGACTAAGTGGAGGTTTAGCTTTCTTATGGCATAGTAATGATGATATTATTCTTGAGTCTTATTCTCATAACCATATTTCTATGTGGTTTAAGCAAGATGAGATTAATCATAATGTGTTATTGACTGGCTTTTATGGCATCCCTTTAACTGCTCAAAGGGGGGTCAGTTGGCAACTGTTGGGTCTTCTTAAACCTAAACAGGTTAGGCCTTGGTTATGCTTTGGTGACTTTAATGAGATTATGCATCAACATGAGAAGCAAGGGGCAGCAAGGAGACCTTATAATCAAATGGAAGTTTTTCGAGGTAGTGTGGAGGCATGTGGCTTAAGCGATTTGGGTTTTGCAGGAGCAAAATTCACCTGGAGCAATAATAGGGAGGGCTCTCAATTTACAAAGGTGAGACTGGATCGAGCTATGGGAAACCTGCAATGGATAAATTTGTTCCCTGACTGTTGTATTACTGCTCTAACAGCACAAACCTCTGATCACAGTCCTTTGCTGATGTCTTTCAGTAATGGAGGGGGGAGGTGGCAAAATGAAGGGTGTGGAAAAAGGAAGATTTTCAGGTATGAAGCCTGCTGGAAGCAGCAGGAGGACTGCTTAAGGATCATTTCAGATTGTTGGGCCCATCAGCATGTGCAACAGGGCTCCCAGCTGTTTTTAATTCAAAAAAGTCTTGAGCGATGCCAGGAGGTTTTATTGCAGTGGAGCAGATCTACTCTCAGAAACAAGAGAAAGGAGATCCAGGAAAAGTTAAAGCATTTGTCTAAACTTCAGCAGTTGAATACAGGTGCTAGTTCTGGGGCTATCAAGGCATTACAGCAGGATGTTGATAGACTGTTAGAAGAAGACAATGTCAAATGGAAACAAAGGGCAAAACAAGCTTGACTTAAAGATGGGGATAGAAATTCGAAAATCTATCACAGGTGTGCCAGTCAGAGGAGAAAAATTAATGAGATCAAATGCTTAACCAGGGAGGATGGTAGTATGGTGAGAGATATGGGAGATATGTCTGAACTTTTTCTTCTATATTATCAGTCTTTGTTCACCTCTTTGAACCCTGTTGGGGTAGAAGAATGCCTGAGACATGTTGAGAGTAGAGTGGATATGGATATGAACAGTTTGCTTGAAGAACAATACACTGCTATTGAAGTTAAAGAAGCTGTGTTCCAGATGAATCCGTTGGGCTCTCCTGGCCCAGATGGTTTTCCAGCAGAATTTTACCAAGCACATTGGGATACTGTGGGGAGTAAAGTCACTAAAGCTGTTCTGGAGGTGCTTAATCAAGGAGGGGATATTAGTTGCATCAATGATACTTATATAGTTCTGATTCCCAAAGTAAAATGCCCTAAGACAGTTGTGGATTTCAGGCCTATTTCACTTTGTAATGTGATTTATAAAGTGGTGTCTAAGGTTCTTGCTAACAGGTTGAAGAAGATCTTGCCACAAATTATATCTCCCTCCCAAAGTGCCTTTGTTCCTGGTAGGCTAATCCTAGATAATGTTATAGTGGCTTTTGAGGCTATGCATTCTATGTCTATCAAAGGGAAAGGAGAGCAAGGGCATATGGCAATAAAGCTAGACATGAGTACAGCATATGATAGAGTGGAGTGGAGTTTCTTGAGAAGAGTGATGATGAAAATGGGCTTTAATGAGAGATGAATTAGCTTGGTCATGGGGTGTATTGATTCGGTTTCTTACTCTATCTTAATTAATGGGACCCCTCAAAGATCTTTCAAGCCAACTCGAGGTATTAGACAAGGGGACCCTCTATCCCCTTATCTTTTTATCTTGGTGGCTGAAGTCCTCAGTAGCTTACTCACCCATGCTGAAGCAGTCAAGAAAATTCATGGCTTTCCTTTGGGAAGGGGCAAGTTTAACATTAATCATTTATTTTTTGCAGATGATAGTTTGCTTTTTTGTAGAGCAAATGCTATGGAGTGGGCCAACCTTAACTATGTGCTTAATCTCTATGAAGGAGCCTCGGGTCAAAAGCTCAACCAGGACAAAACAGCAATCTTCTTCAGTGCTAATACTCGACAGGCAACAAAAGAATACATCTTGAGATTGGCAGGGACTAGATCCACTACATGTTATGAAAAATATCTTGGGTTGCCTGCTATCATTGGAAGATCAAGACATAATGCTTTTAAGAGTATCCTGAATAGAGTGAGAAGTAGGGTGAGCAATTGGAAGACTAAGTTGCTGTCTCAAGCAGGTAAGGAAATCTTACTCAAAGCAATCATACAAGCCCTTCCTACCTATTGTATGGGAGTGTTCAAACTGTCCAAATCTTTGCTAAAGGAAATCAATAGGGTCATGCACCAGTTCTGGTGGGGTCAGCAGCATAATGAATCTAAAATCCATTGGGTGTCTTGGAGACAAATGGGGAAGGCTAAGGAGGCTGGTGGCTTGGGTTTTCGAGATCTTGAAAGTTTTAATTTGGCTCTATTGGCTAAGCAAGGGTGGAGGATTTTACAATTCCCTAATTCATTAGCAGCTCAAGTCCTTAAGGCAAAGTACTTCTCTTCTTCTACTTTTTTCCAAGCAAAGTTGGGGTCTAGGCCTTCTTTTATTTGGAGAAGTATATTGGCTGCTAGAAATCTTCTTGTTAAAGGCTCTATGTGGAGGATTGGAAATGGGTAGGATATTAGAATTTGGAAAGATAGGTGGTTACCTCAGCCTTCCACATATATGATCCAGTCCCCTGTTCAAAAATTGGATGAGGAAGCCAAAGTTTCTGATCTCATTGATGGTGAAGTTAAGCAGTGGAATAGGGACCTAGTTACTGAGCTTTTTGGGTCTGATACAACTGCTGTTATTCAGAGAATTCCTGTGAGCTCTACTGGTGCAAAGGATAGACTTATGTGGTTGGGAACTAAGGATGGGATGTTCACTGTTAAAAGTGCTTATCACTTGCAACAGGAGCTCAATGATCTGCCCAGGGGACAGTCATCGAAGAGGGCTGAAAATTTCAAAAGCTGGACCAGATGTTGGAAATTAAGGATTCCTAATGCGACTAAGGTGTTTGTGTGGAGGGCCTGTTTGGAATCTTTGCCTACAAGGGTGAACTTATTCAAGAAAAAGATTGTGGACTCTCCTATGTGTCCTATTTGTTGCAGGGAAGAAGAATCTGTTTCTCATGCTTTGTGGAACTGCAGCTCAGCTATGGATGTGTGGTGTCAAGGGCCAACTGTTTTTCAAAAGAGTACTTTGAGAGCAGGGAGGTTCATGGAGATTTTTGAGGCTTTAAGTTCTCAGTGTGCTGACCAACACATGGAATTATTTGCAGTGACAGCTAGAAGCATCTGGTTCAGGAGAAACAAACTGATTTTTGAAGAGTCTTTCCTGCATCCTTCTTTGCTAATGCAACAATCTACTCAGTTTTTATCTGAGTTCAGAGAGGCCCAAGTTTCTACTAAGTTAAACTCTCGAGTTGCATCTCACCAAGCTGTGAACTGGGTCCCCCCTCCTAATGGTTTAATTAAAATAAATTGGGATGCTGCTTTAAGTACAATCTATGACAGAACTGGTATTGGTCTGGTAGCTCGGGATCATGAGGGGGAGTATTATAGCCTCTAAGAAGATGTCCATGGTTGGTGGTATGTCTCCCCTGTTGGCTGAAGCAATAGGTGCTTTCCAGGCTGTTCAGTTTGCAGCAGAATTGGAGTTGGTTTCCGTCATCGTGGAGGGTGATTCTCTACAGGTTGTTCAAGGGCTCAATCACCAAACGGAAAGGTTGGACAGTGTGGGCTTTGTAATGTCAGATACTAGAATTTTGTTATCTAGCTTTACTCATTGGCAAGTGAATTTTGTCAAGCGTAGTGGCAATGAAGTTGCCCACTCTCTTGCTAAGAATGCTTTAGAGCTTCTGGTGGGATCTATATTACTGGACTCTAGTCCAGTTTGTAATGAGTTTCCGTCTATTTCTTTGAGATGAATAAAAGTCTTCTTTTCCTATAAAAAAAAAAAAATCTAAGGATCATTTTATTAATCATATATAAAGAAATATATTAAAAAACACTCATTTTTCTTACCAAGTTTACTTCTGTACGAACAGAACTGCGAGCTATCTTTTATATACATATACATATATATATATAATATTTAAGTATGAGACTCACATAAAAAAGTTAATTCTATAATAATAGACTTCACTTTTTTTTAAAAAGAATGTCAGCATTTGCACAATTCAAGACTATATCTAGCAATATTACTCTTTCTCGCTACCAACGTGATGCACGGCCCCTTGTAGCAAATTCAGAGGCCGCCAATATACACCTTCAAGCCTAACATCAGCACGTGCAAATAGTATACGTATTATAAAATGGATTCTGGTGCCCCAGATCTGTTAGATACAACCTTCATCGACCCTCCACTATCGACACATAAGCCCCATGAATCGATACAATGCTGCGTGGCACATCTTAACGCACAATCTTTTAGCTTGAAAAAAAATTGAGTTCCTCGTTAAGAAATAATTTTTATGTAGATCGTAAATTTACTTATTATTTTGTGAAAAAAAAAATACATTTTAATACTTCAACTATCATCTCTCAAAGGATAATTTTGGAAGCACAACTCCTTATACCAAGTGGTTATGTGCTTCCTTTGCCATGAAGCTAATTTAAAAGGAATGGGCAGATGAACTTGCAATAAGAAATTGAAGTCAAAGTTGGAGTATAGATAGATGGAGACATTTAAAACAATTTTGCCAAAAGGAGTCCTTGGCATTAGATGATGATGCTCAACAAGAATTTGTTGGCCTATCGGTCTCAAGCCTAATTATAATTAAATTATCAAAATAAATAAATAAACAGCTGAGAGGGGACGTCAATGCATTAATGCTTGTATTCCGTCCACCACATGCGACCTTGGCCCACTGAAAAGAACGACCATTCCCAACTTGAATTTCCAGTCTTTTTTTCATTTTAAATTATATTTTTATTTATTTATAGAAATATCATTCATATTAGTGTTGGGATATTTTGTTCGGAGACTCAGAATTTGGAGCTAAGGATTGTGACGTAATTTTAGCTAAAATGTCTCTTAAAACTTCCACCTGAGATTAAACATTGGTATATAAATTTGATTATGAGCTACAGTAATTCAATAAATGTGTTAAGTTATAGTAATTAAGTTAAAGGAATTTTATATTATTTCTCATTCTTTTGTGAATATATTATGTCATGTATATTTTAATATTTTGTATTTGAAAATGAAGTTAAATTAGGTTGGTAGATGGATTTTATGTATTTTAATATATAGATGGTTGGGAATTATGAAAATAAAAAATAAAATGTATTTAAAAAATAAATATTGCATTAACTAAGTAGATTAGAATAATAATATTAGAAAATGAGATGACTAATCCAATAATTCAAGTTTTGAAAAAAAGCCAAAACATATTTTCCAGCTGAAAAATGATATAATGACAATTATTTCAGAATTTATCCCAAATTTTTTTTCATTAATAATGAGATATCACATGGACCAAATTAGCCCTTGCTTTGTGCAGAGATGACGGTCCAATAATGGATTTTAAATAGGGCCGCAAACGAACAGAGCTGCTCGTTAACAGTTTGAGCTCAACTTGTATAAACTCAATTCGGATTCGGTTAATTTGATAAATGAGTTGTTCGTGATCACTAATATTGGTTCGAATATTAAACTAGTTAAACTCGTGTAATCTCGACTTAACTCGGTGTAAGCTCGTGAACAAAATTCGTATAAACTCGACTCGATTCGTTATGGGCTCTTCACAATACTCGTAATATTTTTATATATATTATTTTATTTATTTAATTGCTAAAGATTATGGTATATTTTATTTTAATTTGTCTTTTATTTATTTTATTTTGGTCTTTTGAGCTTGGGCTTTTTGTAGTTGGTTTATAGTGTTTTATTTATTTTGGGCCGTGTGTGAAGTTGATGTCCAGCCCATTTAAAGTAAGGGCCCAGCCCCTTTTAATTAAGCTAGCCCTTCTTATCTCCTTCTATTTTTTTCCATGCGCCGTTCTCCGAACCTCCCTCTCCCCGTTTTCTTCTTCTTTCTCTTTCTTTCTTCTTTCTTTCTTCTGCAGAGTCCGCACGTACTTTTCTTCTTTCTTCTTTCTTATTTCTTATTTCTTATTTAAGAGTCTTAAATAACTGCTGGGCTCATTGACTTGACCTGTTTCCTCCGCATATACTCATTGCCAAATATTACTTGCAACCACTTTCTTATTTTTTTCCTGAGCATTTGAAACCTCTCCCCGTTTTCTTCTTCTTTTTCTTTCTTCTTTCTTCTTTCTTCTGCAGAGAATCCGCACGTACTTCTTCTTTCTTCTTTCTTATTTCTTATTTAAGAGTCTTAAATAACTGCTGGGGTCATTGACTTGACCTGTTTCCTCCGCATATACTCATTGCCAAATATTACTTGCAACCACTTTTTTTTTTTTTCCCTGAGCATTTGCAACCACATTTTACTCTCTGCTCTTTGCAATCTCACCTTTCTTCATTTTCTTTTTCCCCTTTCAAAGAACAAAACATGGCCGAATTAGTGGGACGAGCATTTCTCTCTGCCTTACTTAAAGTATTATTTGATAGAATGGCATCCCGCGAGTTTGTTGATTTCGTAAGGGGACGAAAACCCGAGAAACTCTTGTCGAAGTTGAACAATGTATTGCTATCTGTGGGAGCGGTGCTCGAAGATGCCGAGGACAAACAAGTTACCAATTCTAGTGTGAAAACGTGGCTTGATGACCTGAAGGTTGCTGTCTATGAAGCAGAGGACGTCTTGGATGTGATTGCTACAAAAGCCTTACAATCCAAATTAGATGCGGAATTTGGAACCACTCCAAGTAAGGTACGAAACTCCATCCATACTTCTCTTTTTTTCAAGAAAATACAAGTAAGGTTAAAACGGGTACATGGGAGATTAAAAAATCTAGCAAGTCAACAGTATCTCACGGATCTAGTACAAGCTAGTACCGTCGGAGAGAAACCATCTGAAACTGCTTGTTTGGTAGAAGATTCAGACATTCGTGGTAGAAATGATGATAAGGATGAAATAATTAAAAAGTTACTTCTTGATGATGCTGGTGACAATAAGATAGGTGTGATTTCCATAGTCGGCATGGGGGGAATGGGCAAGACCACCCTTGCTAAGCTTGCATACAATGACGAACAGGTCAAAAAGCATTTTCACCCTGTAGCATGGGTTTGTGTTTCAGAAGACTTTGATAAGGTTGAAGTAACGAAAACAATTCTGGAAACAGTAACTTCTTCGACCAGTGATATTAAAGATCTAAATCGGCTTCAACTTAAACTAAAGGAGAAATTGATGGGAAAGAAATTCCTAATCATTTTGGATGACGTTTGGACTAGGAATTACACTGATTGGGATGATTTAAGTAACCCCTTGAAATATGGGGCACAAGGAAGTAGGATCATCGTAACAACGCGCGATCGTGAAGTTGCATCAGTCATGAGTACTTTTCCAATCCATCATCTAAAGGAGTTACAAAAGGAGGATTGTTGGAAACTATTTGCAAGACATGCATTTCATAATGCTAACTCCTATATGCATTCAGACTTTGAAGAGTCAGGTCGACAAATTGTTGAGAAATGTAGAGGTCTACCTTTAGCAATAAAGCTAATTGGGGCCCTTTTGCGATCCAAAGGACTTGTGATTAGGGAATGGGATAAGGTTTTGAATAGTGAGATATGGAGTTTGTCAAAACATGAAGAGATACAAATTCTTCCTGCTCTAAGATTAAGCTATAAACCCCTTCCCTCATATATAAAACGGTGTTTTGCTTATTGTTCAATATTTCCAAAAGGCTATGCCTTCAAAAAAGATCAATTAGTTTTATTATGGATGGCAGAAGGTCTTCTCCACGAGACTGAAAACCGAACAATGGAAGAAATTGGTGATGATTGTTTTGTCACTCTTGTATCAAGATCATTATTTCAAGAGTCAAGTGAAGATGAATTTATCTTTGAGATGCATGATCTCATCAATGACTTGGCAAAATTTGTGTCTGGTGAATTTACATTTAGATTGGGGGTTGATAGCCGTTCTCATAATTTAAATGTTAACAAGACTCGTCACGTGTCGTATGCTAGGGATATTTATGAGAACTTTAAGAAGTTCGAGGATCTTCGAAAAGCTACCAAATTGCGTACATTTTTTGCATTAGAATCGTCAACAACTTGTATCTGCACAACTAAAAAGTTGTTGCGTGATTTATTGCCAAAATTAAGTTCTTTACGGGTGCTCAACCTATCTAATTACTCGAGGCTGTGCGAGTTGCCAGAATCAATTGGAAAAATTACACAGTTACGGTATTTCGACATTTCTCGTACGCAAATTAGAAGGTTGCCTAATTCTGTATGTAAGTTGTACAGTTTGCAAACATTGAAGTTATCTGATTGTGGATATTTTGCATTGCCAAGACACATGCAAAAACTCGTTAATTTACGTCATCTTGATTTGACCGGAACTTACATAAGCGAGATGCCGATACATATGGGCAAACTAAAATGTCTCCAGACATTAACCAAGTTTATGGTTAGCAAACGCCATGGGTGTAGCATTAGAGAATTGGGAAAGCTTGCAAATCTTCGAGGAGCACTTTCTATCTGGGATCTTGAAAATGTTGAATCTTTCACCGATGCACAAGGTGCATGCTTGAGGAATAAAATGGACCTTAAAGATTTGGCATTAAACTGGAAAGAAGGTTCAAATACTGAGATTTCAGAAAGTCAAAGACATGTACTCAACGGTCTGCAACCACATAGAAACCTGAAAAGTCTCACTATAAATTACTACATGGGTGGAAGTTTTGCAAATTGGGTAGGGGATCATGATTCCTTCCCTTATGTAACGTCTATTCATTTGGGAAACTGTAAATATTGTTGCAGCTTACCAGCACTTGGGCAGCTACCCTCTTTACAAAACCTCTCTATTGTTGGTTTTGATGGAATTGTAGCAGTGGGTGAAGAGTTTTACGGAAGTACTAGTGGTTCTTCTTCTATTAAGCCGTTTGGGGCATTGAAAGTTTTAAAATTTGCGCAAATGTTGAATTGGGAGAAATGGATTTCCTTTAGCGCCGGAAATGAAGGAGGAGCTTTCCATAGTCTCGAGGAGCTTTATATTCAGAGATGCTCAAAGCTAACGGGAGATTTGCCCATTCACCTTCCTTCTTTGGGTATCCTTGAGATTATAGACTGTCCGAAGATGCTGGCTTCACTCCCAAGTGCTACGCCTATATGTCAATTGAAGCTTACAAATTGTAGGGAGGATATAATATTAAGGGAACTGCCGATTCATGTTACGAAGAAGCTCACAATTGGAGGATTTGATGCAGTGGATATGGGTGACTTTTTCTCGCATATGTCTCTTCCAGTGGGTGGTCTACCCTCTACATTACAAACTCTTGAAATAAACAATTGCAAGAACTTGGGGCTCCCAATAAACTTGGACTATTCATGCCTTGAAGTTTTGGAATTGTTCGGTTGTGATTCTCTCCAGTCCATTCCAATGGATTTATTCCCAAATCTTAAGGATCTAACAATCCGAGGGTGTACGGATATAGAATCCCTTACGGTTGCAGGGCAAGATCAACATGATTTAGTGGCCTTGTCGTCTTTAATTATCTCAGAGTGTCGTAATTTTGTATCATTTCCGAGTGGAGGATTGCACGCACCCAACCTTGGATTCTTACGGATCGATTGTTGTGCGAGTTTGAGATTGCTACCTGACAAGATGCACATGCTCCTTCCATCTCTTACTCTGTTTTATTTAGAAAGGTGTACAAATATTGGGACGCTTCCAGAAGGGGGCTTGCCTTCCTGTCTGAATGGAATTCATATTTGGTATTGTGAGAAACTCGTTGAAAGTCTGAAGAGGTGGAATTTGCAAAATGTTGCCTCTCTTAGATATTTGGAAATTAGTGGCGGATCGAAGGATGTGTCTTTTCCGGAGAATGGGTTGCTTCCCACAAATCTGATAAGTCTGACGATTTCTCAATTTCCAAATTTGACGACGTTCGGCAACAACGGATTTGAGAACCTCACCTCTCTAAAAAGTTTGGATATCAGTTTCTGCCAAAAGCTGGAGCGCATAGCAGAAGAGGGTCTTCAACGCCTCACCTCTCTAAAAAGTTTGGATATCCGTAACTGTCCAAAGCTGAAGTGCATGCCAGAGGGGCTTCAACGCCTCACCTCACTTGAATCTTTGTCAATCGAGAACTGTCCAAAGCTGGAGTGCATGTTAGGAGAGGGGCTTCAACACCTCACTTCCCTTTCTGTTCTAGAGATCGATAATTATCCTTTTATAACGAAAAGAAGGCGGAAAAGAAGAAAAGGAAAAAAAGAATGGCGGCGCAAGCTTGCTGACATCCCCTTCAAAATGGTTGACGGAGAATTGATTGAGTGAGCCAACCAAAAGTCTATGATCAAAACATGGTTGAGGTATTTACTCTTTTATAGATGTTATACCATTTTGATCTCGTTTTGGTTTGTTAAGGTGCAGTTTTTGTTGAATCACACACTACATAAAGAGCATTAGTAAAGATCAGTTGACACTCTTCTTTTGTCTCTTTGGATGTCAGTGGAGCTGGTGTTAATTTCGGAATCGGAGGCAAAACCGTCATGTTGATCGGAAGTATGTTAGTGACTGTCAAATCTGTTATTTAATTTTGAATAGAAAAAACATTTTGTTGTGACTACCTTGCTCTGTTTTGTTTTTCATGGTTGGTCTCCAGGTGACACTTTTTTTCACTTTAATTTGCAGACACGTGATATGGTCAATGTGGGCAGCAGTAAATTAACATTGAAATCACGAACAATGACTGTTCATCTGCACTGAAATTTTGCCTTGTCGAATTGTAACATGTCGGAAGCTGAGAAGAGAAACTGAGATATTAGCAGATAACAAGTGTCAGTAGACGACCAGACGTGACAGTAGTTGGAGTTGAATAGAAGTTGTGTCGTTTTACTAAGTGGAACTTGAACTTTCTGTGACCATGTTGTTTTGGAATGCTAGAGAACTTTCCGTTTGGCTTTTAGGGAATTTTTTCTTTTTCTTATTTTTCTTTTCGTTTAAGCTCCAATGCTTCTAACATTTTTCCGATTTCTAATGAAACATTATAATCTTGATTGTAACGTTTTGGGGATTTTTTTCTGCTTTGTTTGGTTTCCCCTATGATTCTTTTAATGTCTGGAAGGAAAAATATGAACTATGGTGGTCTTATTTTACAGATTTCATCACTAGTTTAATCAGGACTTAGGACTACATTAATGCTCTGTAAGAGCTAAACTTCTTACATAAATGCTCTGTTTCTGCCGAAGTTTGCATGCAGGTCTATCTATCTGTTCATCGTTCATGAGTCATAAGTCAGGCAATATCAGAATCAATGGAAATATGTTTTTTGTGTCTGCTCTAATTTTAGCAAGTCTATAATATTTAGATCACTTAATGCAATCGTTGCTATTTAATTGCCACTTCAGATCATCAAATGGCCGGCTGATCTATAAAGTTATTTCAAGACCAAAGAAATTTCCAGACAGTGGATATGCCCCATTTCTCTGCCAAATGTAGTATCTCATCCAACATATATGGCCAATGAGTACTAGACTTGGTTATGTTAAAATTATGAGAAGTGCTATAGCCAAAAATCAGATCTACTTTACAATAAAAATAACTTTACAATCTGACGAACCACATGAAGCCACCTCAATTTACGGGATTACTTTTATGTAATCTATTTGTGGCTAAAACATTTCTCTAAAATTATACGACCTCAATTTCTCAAAACCTCAACTTCACTTAGTAAGTTATTTGAGCTTATACTTAGGATTCGTTTGGGAATAAATTTCATCTCATCCCATTTTAAAATTTCTCATACTTTCCAACTCAAACACAAATACTATTCAATTTCAAATCTTCAACTTTTTATCTAATCATTATAACTTTCTCAAACTTTCAAACAAAACATAAAAAACAATTCAACTTTTTTCAAATTTTAAAACAAAAAGTATGGTAAAAAATCATATTTCAACAATATTTGAACTTTATAATACCCATAGTGTTTATAATAAACGCTAGTTTCTGATTCATTTATTTGATTGGTTGCAAATTAAATGGAATGAATAAAAGGAGAAACTCATACATATGTAGGACAAAATAATTGGAATTTTCCTTTATTAATGGAATTGGTGGGAGCTGAAAGAATGATGGAAATTATACACAATGTTCAAACTGGTAAAAGAGGTGAGGACGTTCACATATGGAAGCCAACATCTGATGGCCGTTTCTCTACAAAAACAACATGGGAGGCAGTGGGGAAGCGTGGTGAAATTTTAGAGTGGAGCGATTGGCTATGACACCTTTTCTTTTCTTTTTCTTTTTTTTTTTTTTTAGAAAGAGCCGGAAGCCACCCACGTAGCAGTCTCGTCTCAATTTTATTAATAACTCTCACTTATGGCGGAGGAATACCGTGGTTACAACGTAAGGCCTGGAGGCTACAAATATCGAAAGAGCCAAAACCAAGGCCACCAAAAAAAAAAAAAAAAACTCAATTCCCAAAAGAATTTCCATTTGTGTTTGGAAAGCCTGGTCTAAATGCTTGCCCGTAAATGAGAGAGTTCAGGCAAAAGGTATTGCGATGGCTTCGGCATGCGAGTGCTGTGTGAAAATGTACCAGGAAAATTGTGATCACATCCTCTCTTCAGGTGAGATTGCAACTGAAATTTGGCGTCGGACTAGTGTGCTGCTGGGGGCTCCTTTCCACATGCCTATCCCTTGGAAAAACAGAGTATCAGCCTGGTTTTCTTATGCCAAAAAGTCGTTGATCAAAGGTATTTTAATTGGGGTAATGCCGAGTGTGATTATATGGTGTTTATGGAAGAAAAGATGTAGAGCAAGAATGGAGGGGGTTAAAAAAAAAACGTGGATCAGGTGTGGAGACAAATAAGGCACTGGGTTAGTGCTATTGCAGCAAACTCCAAGGCCTTATGTAAACTTTCAACGTCAGACATGGAGATCGTGCGGGAGCTCCAGCTTCCGCATCTTTTTACTCACGCAAGACCAAGTATGTACGTGGCGCGGAATAAGCCCCCTACCGGATGGATTAAACTAAATTGTGATGGTAGTTGTAGGGAAAATCCGAGCAACTCAGGAGGTGGAGGAATTATTCGGGATTGTCGTGGAAGCATGATTGCGGCTTTTTCTAGTACTTTCAGACATGGCACAAATAGTAGTGTGGAATTAAAAGCAATCTTGGAAGGTATTCGTTTGTATAAACGGCTCCGCCATTTGAATGTGACTCGTGTATTGTAGTGGATTGGCTTTGGAAAAGCACATGCACGTTATGGTACCTTTGGGACTATTGGGAGGATTTAGTGGCGGCTCTAGAAGGGGTGAATTTCATAGTGTTTTATTAATATAGGGAAGGGAATAGTGCAGCTGATTTTCTTGCGAGAGAGGGTGAGATGGGCAAAAATGTGATTTACGAGGAGGGGTCGTCGCTACCACGTCTTCTGAATGGAATTCTTTGCTTGGATAAGTGGGGTCTCCTTGCTTTCCGTAAATAGGATCATGTTGTTTAGAGCTTAGGCTTATTTTAGTTTCATTTGTTTTGTTTACAATGTTGGTTGAGACTTGCTGTGATGGGTGGGTTTTGTTTGTTTAGTGTGGTCTTCGTTGGTCATGATGCTTTAAGGCTTGATTGTTTTTACGGTATTCCTCCGCTATAAGTGAGAGGTTTCTAATAAACTTGGGTCGGGACCACGTCGCGAGTGGTTACCGTCTATTTGATAAAAAAAGACTCATACATATGTAGGAGCTCAATTACAATTCTTTCCCACGAAGAAGACTCGTCACTTGCTCTATGTCAAAACAAATTATGAGAACTTTAAAAGTTCGAGGCTCTTCAAGAAGCTAAGTACCTGATCAGTACGTTTTATGCATTAACATCGTCAACATGGAGATTTTATTGTAAAAAGGTAGCGAATAATTATGAATTATTGCCAATCTTAATTAGATGTTTACGGGGTGCTATATCTTTATCTAGAGATTCTTAGAAAAATGTGTTTTAAGTTATTATTATTATTTTTTTGAAATGAACTAAGAATTTCATTAATGCAATCAAGAAATACATGACTTGTCAAGCTGAATCACAGACAGATTCTTAGAAAAATGTGTTTCAAGTTATTATAGTTAGAATTCCATTTCCTTAAGAGGACTATCCTCATCCCTCTTACAAACTGGACACAGTTCATCCTCAACTATCAGTTTGTTCCTTAGCAGCTGCTTTCTAATACTAAAACGGCAACAAATCTATTTGCGACACCAAAAAGGGAGCAATAAATTATAATACTTCATTTACGGCAATATATCTGTTTAAATTGTGGCACCAATACTTAGCCGCGAATGTGGTTTTTTTCTACCATCTACTCCATCATTTGGGTCGAAATTAAAACATTTGTGGCGACAACATTCGCCACAAATATTTATGACAAAATTGTAACGCAATTGGCCACGTACATGCTCTATCTTCATGTGTAATTACCTGCCTCACAATCTTAACAAGCTAAAAAAGAAAAAAAGGCAACTGTTCTCAGAAAGATGGCAGGCTAAATACAAGAAGCATTAGTTTCGTCAGAAGACATCTCCTTCCAACTCTTTCACCTAATTCAAAAGAGTGTGATGAGATATTTAGAAATATCATGTAATAACTAATCCAAGGAAACTTCTAGTGAGGGATCAAACACAGGATCTTTGAGTCCACAACTCATCCCATCCTTGCCTTTGAACACTAGGCTGCACGGCTACAGACAAGTAAGTGCAAGAATGTCCAGACATGTAATTACCATAAGGTTCAAAACATGATCAGCAATCGCGGAAATGAATAACATCAATCCATTCAGAACAGCATTGAGCAAACTATAAATTTTTTTACATGTAGAGACGAAAGAAGCACAATCTAACTAGCTCAATATGAAACTCTTAATGCTCTGTTTCTACTGAAGTTTAAACCATCTTAACTCATCTCTTCTCATCTCATTTAATCTAACAATATTGAAACCGACAAAAAAACAAGCACAAGCTTTTTAAGTCTTTTTGTATATTTGAGGAAGCTCAATATGACAATTACCCATATTTTTATTTCCTATCATCCCAGATTTTTAGTTGTCTTTTTATATATTTGAGGAAGTGGAATATTAACAAGTAAATTGGCAACAGGATTAAAACAAAGAAAAACATACGAAGGATCTCATGTGTTGACTAAACATAGATGCATGTACCTTAGGGCTTAGTGCGTTCGTGCGTGTGTGGGGAAATATTAGAATTAATTAGATCTCTAAATTTCCATATTCAAGATCGCATGCTAGCTGAAACTCTTAATGCCCTCTTTCTATCTCAACTCATTTTTTCTCATCTCATCTAACAATATTGAAAAACTTAAGTAATATTAAAAAAATTATATTTTAATAATATTTTATTCAACTTTCATCTCATTTCATTTAGGTAGCCATATGAGTAAATCTTGCTTGAATTGACCGGTGGTTATCGTTAATTACTATCTGTTCATCGTTCTCTTCCATCTTGTAGTGCCAACTCTAAGCATATATATAATTAAGGACAAAATTTGGATATCAAATTGGCCTCAGAGCACTCCCAATAGACCATTTATAATACTACATTTTTCTTTAAAACATAAAGAAATGCTTTCAAAACTGCCCTTCATTGGATCTTCTATTTTAAAGATACTTATACATTCTGCTACAGTAAACCTCTAGATGTAGATAACACTATTCATCATTGTAAACATTTTTAATTAATTTCTCTTTCCTCCTCTTGCTAAGTTTCTCATTTCTTCAACTCTCTTTATTCACATTATATAATTATTGAGAATGAATATTCTCATAATATATTTTGAGAATATCTTCATTATATAATCTCTTCTTTTTCTTTTTTGAATTAATTTATATTTTAATTTAACTTATAAATTTGGATTAATTTAAAATAGGACATAATTATATGACATTGTATATGGGGAGATATTGCAAATATCAAAATATATGAGGATATCATTAGTAGTTAGAGAAAATATTTGAAATGAATAAAAGAGATTAAAAAATCTAATATTTAAATGATATGAAGAAGAAATAGATAAGTTGATGTATGGTATATTGTAAAAGTCAGTACGTAAAATAGAAAAAGTGGATTTTAGTTATGTATTTTAAGGGATAGGATGAAGAATCCATTAAGAGTGTTCTGAGTAGAAGAACCAATATTTTTATACAAGTATGAATTTCATTTACAACCCCCACCGCCCCACTCTGTTTGGCCTTCTTTTTTCTTCTCTTACTTATACACTACAACAAAAGAGATTTCTAGGATATATGGAAAACTGTGATTTCTTCCCAAAACATATTTTAGGATGGAAAAAAATCGCCCTAAGGTCATCCCAATATCAATGTCTCAAGAGGTTTTTTAAGAAGAAAATTTAAATTTTGTCTCAAAAATATTTTTTGAGACAAAATTGAACAAAACCATTCGATAGTGTTCGAGCGAAAGTTTCTTTTTAGACGATTAAATTTGGTCCCATATTTCTAGTCGAACAGTAAAATCATTACGTTCGACCGTGAAGTATGTTCGAACACATACTTATGAGTGGTCAACCGAAATAAATTCGTTCAAATATATTAACATAAAAAAAATGTTCAGACGTTAAATTTAGTGGTCGAACAGACAACTATGTTTGGATGCATTACGTTGAATGTTCGTTTGGATTATGATACAATCAAACGAATTACTAAGAGATGACGTTCGAACTTAGATTTCATCTTCAATGCCGTCAGTAACAGAGGGCAACTGCACTTGAAATGTCCAAGACAAAATAAATGTTACAAACTTGGAAGGTTTTTCACGTTATAAAACTTATAAGTAAGGCCTGGCTTGGTTACCAAGATGAGAGTCTTCTCTCATTTAGGATATGTTTGGGAGCAAAGATGAGAAATCTCATCTCATCTCTATCTCATCTCATCATTACATCTTTTTCAAATCTCCATACAAAATATAATAAACAATTCAACTTTTTCAAATTCTAATTTAACTTTTTCAAATCCCAAAACAATAATAATATTAAAAAATAAAATTTTAAACTTTCATCTTAATACTATTCACAAAATTTTTAAAAATTCTCATCTTATCTCATCTACCAAGCATAACCTTAATCATTACAACTTTTTCAAATTTGCATACAAACTATAATAAACAATTCAACTTTTTCAAATTTCAAAATAAAAATTATATTCTAACAATATTTTATGAGTTAGTCTACATACAACTGCTCATGCAAGCCCATACAATTATGTTTTAAAAGAAATTAAAATTACAATAATATCTTTTTTAAAATGATTTTTTTTACCCTCATTCATCAATAGGACTGCACATGCAGTCCTCCACTCAGGACTGCAAATAGAATTTCTTATATTTTATTCAATTTTTAATTTTTATCTCATCTCATCTCATCTCATATATGCAACTTGGATCATCTAGTATTAAATATGAGACCCAGATATCAAGATCTCTATAATTATGATCCGAGACCCGAATATCAAGATTTCTATTATTATGATCCGAGACCATGGTATCAAAATTTTGGAGTGAAATTACAAGGGTTTTTGTGAATCAAAGCCTCAACAGAACCTCATAAAAAAAATGAATCAATTCAAGGTTGTGTGGCCTAGGGTGGAGAAATATAGATGGCAAAAGCCAAGAAATTGAGAAAACGTAATAATTTATCTTTACTATATATATATATATAT